>JARBWK010000004.1:183395924-183411193 GCA_030556195.1 Anolis apletophallus
TGGTTAAAACAATCATAATGGCTGGTGATTACTGTTGTTACATGACATTTCATTAATCCAATAAACACTATACAAATCATTTGCATCATGTCTCTGTCATCACTAGAAAAAGAGAACAATAGCCTTCTGTAAACATTCTTTTCTCACAGTGCAAGCTATCAATTTTAGCCTCTCTCTGTTCTTTCTTGCAACTTTAGTTCCGGGCTTCCTGCCAGCAGAAGGTAGGACTTTTGCCATGCGCATTGTGTTTTCCATTCATTAAGAATCCCATTACTTTCATAGCTCAAACTGCACTGTATTCCCACTCATCTAGCATGTATAACTTGGCACAGAGTGGATTAAAATGTATTTAATCAGGGTGTTAGTCTTCTATAACATGTGCCTTACTGATTCCCAGGCACCAAAACCCTTTTTCAGAGTTGACACGCAAGTAGCATCACTCTCTGACTGTACTTTTTATGCTCGGAAAAGTACCAAACCTGCTTCAATTATTATTATTATTATCATCAGAGGCTGAATGGCCATCTGTGAGGAATGCTTTGATTGTGTTTTCCCCTTATGGCAGAAGGAGATTGGACTGGATGGCCTTGGAGGTCTCCTATTCTAGGAACCCATTGTAATTATTATTATTATTATTATTATTATCATCAGAGGCTGAATGGCCATCTGTGAGAATGCTTTGATTGTGTTTTCCCTTATGGCAGAAGGAGATTGGACTGGATGGCCCTTGGAGGTCTCCTATTCAGGAACCCCATTGTAATTATTATTATTATTATTATTATTATCATCAGAGGCTGAATGGCCATCTGTGAGAATGCTTTGATTGTGTTTTTCCCTTATGGCAGAAGGGGATTGGACTGGATGGCCTTGGAGGTCTCCTATTCTGAACCCATTGTAATTATTATTATTATTATTATTATTATTATCATTAGAAGCTGAATGGCCATCTGTGAGGATTGCTTTGATTGTGTTTCCCCTTATGGCAGAAGGAGATTGGACTGGATGGCCCTTGGAGGTCTCTATTCTAGGAACCCATTGTAATTATTATTATTATTATTATTATTATTATTATTATTATCATCAGAGGCTGAATGGCCATTCAGAGGAATGCTTTGATTGTGTTTTCCCTTATGGCAGAAGGAGATTGGACTGGATGGCCCTGGATGGCCCTTGGAGGTCTCCTACCCAGGAAACCTGTTGTTGTTGTTGTTATTATTATTATTATTAGCAGAGGCAGAATGAATATTATGCCTTATCATTCAGGGTTATAGGCCTGTGTGGAAGGGCCTTGGCTTCTTATTTGACTTCCTTTCCACACATCTGAATAAAATCCCATGTTATTGCTTTAAACCAGATTATATGAGTGTGGACTCCGATAATCCAGTTCAAAGCAGGTATTCTGGGTTATATGGCTGTGTGGAAGGGCCCTGAATCCACACTGCAATATAATCCAGTTCAAAGCAGGTTTTGTGGGGTTTCCTGCCTGGATATTCTGCGTTATATGGCTGTGTGAAGGGCCCTGAGTCCACAGTGCAATATAATCCAGTTCAAAGCAGGTTTTGTGGGGTGTCCTGCCTGGATATTCTGCGTTATATGGCTGTGTGAAGGGCCCTGAGTCCACATTGCAATATAATCCAGTTCAGCAGGTATGTGGGGTTTCCTGCCTGGATATTCTGAGTTGTATGGCTGTGTGAAGGGCCCTGAGTCCACACTGCAATATAATCCAGTTCAAAGCAGGTTATGTGGGGTTTCCTGCCTGGATATTCTGCGTTATATGGCTGTCTGAAGGGCCTGAGTCCACATTGCAATATAATCCAGTTCAAAAGCAGGTTTTGTGGGGTTCCTGCTGGATATTCTGAGTTATATGGCTGTGTGAAGGGCCTTGAGTCCACACTGCAATATAATCCAGTTCAAAGCTGGTTTTGTGGGGTTTCCTGCCTGGATATTCTGCGTTATATGGCTGTGTGAAGGGCCCTGAGTCCACACTGCAATATAATCCAGTTCAAAGCAGGTTATGTGGGGTTTCCTGCCTGGATATTCTGCGTTATATGGCTGTGTGAAGGGCCCTGAGTCCACACTGCAATATAATCCAGTTCAAAGCAGGTTTTGTGGGGTTTCCTGCCTGGATATTCTGAGTTGTATGGCTGTGTGAAGGGCCCTGAGTCCACATTGCAATATAATCCAGTTCAAAGCAGGTTATGTGGGGTTTTTCCTGCCTGGATATTCTGAGTTATATGGCTGTGTGAAGGGCCCTGAGTCCACACTGCAATATAATCCCAGTTCAAAGCAGGTTTTGTGGGGTTTCCTTCCTGGATATTCTGCGTTATATGGCTGTGTGAAGGGCCTGAGTCCACACTGCAATATAATCCAGTTCAAAGCAGGTTATGTGGGGTTTCCTGCCTGGTATTAGATTCGTTACATGGCTGTGTGAAGGGCCCTGAGTCCACACTGCAATATAATCCAGTTCAAAGCAGGTTATGTGGGGTTTCCTGCCTGGATATTCTGCGTTATATGGCTGTGTGAAGGGCCCTGAGTCCACACTGCAATATAATCCAGTTCAAAGCAGGTTTTGTGGGGTTTCTGCCTGGATATTCTGCGTTATATGGCTGTGTGAAGGGCCCTGAGTCCACACTACAATATAATCCAGTTCAAAGCAGGTTTTGTGGGGTTTCCTTCCTGGATATTCTGAGTTATATGGCTGTGTGAAGGGCCCTGAGTCCACACTGCAATATAATCCAGTTCAAAGCAGGGACTGGGACTTGAGACTGGGATTTTGGTGTTCATCTCTATCTCCCAGTCAAAGCCCCGGTGTCCTCCACAGACACCTCCAAGGCTGGGAGAGGGGGGAGCCGGGGAGGGGGCGGGGCCGGGGGGGAGCCCGGGAGGGGCGGAGCCTAGGTGGAGCCGGGAGGGGCGGAGCTGGGGCGGAGCCGGGAGGGGCGGAGCCAGGGGCGGAGGCAGACCCTTCGGCCCCCCAGGTCATCAGTAACTGGAATTCCGGCCACAGGTCCGGTAGAAGTTGGACAGCCCTGCATACTTAATCCCCTTGGCGAGGCCCCCGACGCTCTAGGCTTCTGCGCCAATCTGTGCTACGGGATCTAGCACTTCTCTGGCGCTCTAGGCTACGGTGCCAATCCGCCTGCTGGACTCAATGCTCCGTCTCCTATCAAAGCCCCGTCCCTGCCTCCCAGCACCTGGGTCGCTATCTTCATGAGAGCCGAACTCCCTTTCAGCTTCCATGGGCTCATCCTCCACTGTTTCCCTGATCCTTTCCTGCGACCCATAACCACCTGGTTTCTCATAATGATCAGAATCATCACTCTCAGGGTCAGCCTGAACTTCCCAGCTAGCATAGCCGTCAGGCCATTCATCATCCCAGGCCAAGCTCTCTGTGGGAGAGGAAGGCCCAGCTAACTCATCAGCCCCTTCCTCCATGTCCTCATCAACTGCAGCTGGCCCTAATGCAAGTGGGACCCCCGGTGCTGCCCCCTGCCCCCCAGGCACGAAAGGGAACTGGGTTGCTACAGTTTATTGTAACGTGCTGTTTGATGTTTGTTGCGTAAACGTGGTGCAGATGGGGCAATGGGGGGCAGTGGTGGCTAGGCTTATTGGGAGGGACGAAGTTGGTGCAGTGTGCATGGGGATTGATGGGGCAAAAAGGGAAAAAGTCTGGTACTGGTGCAACTTAGGCCATGAGCCAAGAGGAATATTGGGGACTCTCTGCAGTTAGATCTCCTGGATTTGGGGCTTCCTGATTCGACCATACAGGGACCTCATGACCCACTCTACATCCTAGTGCTGTTTGGAGGAGGGCAGACCATGGATGATGGGACTTGCAGTACCTTCACTCACTTTCCAAGACTGCTGCAAACCTAATCCAATGACTGATCAAGCCCAAACCTGGCACACAGAGCCCTCATGACCCACTCTACATCATGGTGCAGTTTTCTGTGAGACAAACCATGGATGATGGGACTTTAAGTACCTTCACTCACTTCCTATAAACAATGCAGCCCTCAGCCATTCACCAATACAGACCACACTTGGCACACAGAGCCCTCATGACCCAGTCTACATCCTACTGCAATTTGGAGGAGGGTGGCCCACAGATGATCGGACTTGCAGTACCTTCAGTAATTTCATGATACCACTACAACTCCCAATAATGATGGGTCAAGGCCAAACTTGGCAGACAGAGCCTCCATGACCCACTCTACATCCTGGTGCTGTTTGGAGGAGGATGGACCATGGACGATGGGACTTGCAGTGCTTTCACTAACTTTCTGACACCACTGCGAGCCACATAAATAACTGCTAAAGTTATTTGAGAAACTAATACGTTTCTCAAATAACCCGGGCACCTCCGGGTCCTCAGCTAGTCTGTAATAATTATCTAACCAAAATGTCCTAGCAATTCATAGGCGGTATGCAGCCCTTCATAGATCTTGGCCTTAAGCCATTCTGAGCTTTATAGAAAAGAGTTGGGCTTGGAAACAAACTGAAAGCTATTATAGCTGTTTCAAGACTGTTGACAAGCCTTTGAATAATTTGTTAGAAAATAATTCACTGCCCCTGATTTATTAAAATGATCAAAAATCAATTATTTTACATTTTTATGTCAGCCATGTGAAATTTTTAGAGTAGCAATTAATGTTTCACATTACTTTATTATGTTACTTGCGGGAGTAATTTGTTGATTAGGTATTTGATTTCAAAAATAATGTAATAATGATTTAAAATAATTAATTTCTTTTTCTAAAATCCCTTAACATTATAATAATATCAGTCAATGCATTTAATTTTAACATTAACA
Source organism: Anolis apletophallus (assembly GCA_030556195.1). Classification (NCBI taxonomy): domain Eukaryota; kingdom Metazoa; phylum Chordata; class Lepidosauria; order Squamata; family Anolidae; genus Anolis; species Anolis apletophallus. The sequence goes on from JARBWK010000004.1 coordinate 183,400,738, forward strand.
ACCAAAACATGTAATTTTCTTAATGATTTGGCATTACAACTATGAACTAGCAATCTGCATGGATTTTGCATCACACTTGGTTTCATAATGTATGCCAAGTGTTTTTTTATTTATTTATTTATTTTATTTGGAAAAATAAAAGACCTAGGATCAAATTAAAAATCATGACAGATTACAAAAAAAAAAGAGGGGATTGGGTGTTCCAGACATTAAGAGTTATTATGAAGCATGTGACCTAGTGCAGTGTTTCCCAACCTTTTTTGAGCCGAGGCACACTTTTTACATTTCCAAAATCCTGGGGCACACCACCGACCAAAATGACAAAAAATGACACTCTAACACAGTAATACATATAGTTGATATGTTTATAAATATATTTATACACTCAGTGTGAAACCTGGGCCTGTTCCGATGAACACAACATAGATATCCTGGCAGGAATGGCAGAAAAACACAAACTTCCTACACAGAACTCCCATAACCAAGAGAAAATACTGTAAGAGTTTGGTGGGCATTGACCTTGGGTTTTGGAGTTGTAGTTCATCGACATCCAGAGAGCACTGTGGACTGAAACAATGTTGGATCAGGACCAAACTTGGCATGAATACTCAAAATGCCCAAATGTGAACACAGATGGAGTTTGGGAAAAACAGACCTTGACATTTGGGAGTTACATTTTCTGGGATTTATAGTTAACACACAATCAAAGAGCATCCTGAACTCTTGCAACAATGGAATTGAACCAAACTTGGCATATTGAACTCTCATTACCAACAGAAAGTACTGAAAGGGTTTGCTTGGGAATTGACCTTGAGTTTGGAAGTTGTAGTTCACCTACACCCAGAGAGCACTGTGGACTCAAACAATATATATATATATATGACTTCCTCTCACATACTTATACATGGCTATCATGTCTTCTCTCAGCCTTCTCTTCTTCAGGCTAAACATGCCCAGCTCTTCAAGCCGCTCCTCATAGGGCTTGTTCTCCAGACCTTTGTGAAATTTCTCCCTGAGTGAAACTTGCTTCCAGTTAACTATGGATGTCATGAAGCTGTTATAAACAGTTCCTTGGGAGGGGGGGAGAGGCAACTCTCGGAAAATCCAGTAAAATAGTTTTTTTTTTTAAAAACCACAACATTTCCAAGCGGAGAGGCTCAATTTGTTTCTTGGAAACCTGTGAGGGGGCTGCTAGGAGGGGGGGGGAGTGCCAGTTTCCCACGGCACACCTGATGATCGCTCAAGGCACACTAATGTGCCACGGCACACTGGTTGGGAAACACTGGTTTAACCATTAGAAATTTAGCTATCAAAACTATCAGTCACAGAATTCCATATTATGAAACCATTGCAGTTAACATAAAGTAACGTAAGTTATAAATTGGTAGAGTGGAATGGACCCAAAGAGACATGTACACTTTACTGAAGTGAGCACAAATGAATGGTTCACATTTCTGGTTAATTATTCATGGGAAAACGAACATGTCTTGGAACAGAAGCACTTCACACCATTAAGAAGTACAGCAGAAGAACTTCACATCATTAAGGGCCGTGTCATCACCGTTCCCTTGGTGATTCTCCACCCTTGTCTGGATTCCACAGATGGCGTCGTAAGGATAAAGACAGCGAGGGCTCCATGGGCCAAACTGACCCCAGCCTTCTCCATGTCCAGTGAGTGGAGTCCCATCTTCACAGGTGAACTGGGCATTGTTGGCTGCTGTATCATCGCCTCTCCCTTGTCGTCCTTCCACTCTCATCGAGAAAGAGACCAGATTGCCTTGCGGGCAATACTGAAGTCCTGTCCAATCTCCCCACCTGCCAAAGAAAACAAATGACATTAACTTACTCAAAAGGTACCAGTCCTTATTGGTTGCCAATAATTTTCCAGTCCAATTTCAAGGTGCTGGTGATAAAGTCCTAAATGGTTTGGAACCTTGATTCTTCTTGGCTTTTCTTCGCGAATGAAGATTCTTAGGAAGGACTCGTCCCATGATTTCTACAAGCGCGTTGATGACTAAGGAGGTTGGATGTGTCCTTCGAGCCTGTGCAATAGATTTTTCTGGTGGAGCGCAGCGTGCACAGAACTGGCCTCCCTGTAAACCAAAGGTTCGTCTGCCGGGGCCTAGCAAGCTTGGGACGGTGGCAGCAAGGTCCTCGGGTGGTAGGTTTGGTTCGAGTTTCCTTCTCTTAGATGGTTGACCTTACAGGGTTAAACGAGCACCATCTGCCCGGGTTTGAAATTAGAGTTTTCCTTCTCCTAGGATGGTTGCCAAAAGGTTGCCTATCCTGCCCGTTGACGCTCTTTGTCAGACCCTTCGGTTGTGAGCTGTCTGGCATGGGAGGCCCTACCGGTGGCTATTATGCCACCGTCAGCATAGCTCACAACTTCAGCAGTGTGCGCAAGCCTCTCCCCCATGACAAGGGGGTGCCAATGGAGAGGACTTGGTTACTACTATACAACAAAATGAAGAGAACATGTGTAACTTTTTAGTTCAATAAAACCCCAAAGCCCCACTCTATAACTCCCAAAGGTTCCTCTGTATAGTCTCCAGGTCTTCCAGTCTGAGCCAGTTCATCTTATCAGGCTTTTTCCCACGTGGAGCTCTAGATGTGTTCACTCTATTTCATTTCTCAACCTTGGCTGTGAACTCATGGCATGGAGGTGTTATGGTGTCTTGAACACACCGGACACGGAGTTCATCGAAACCCAGTGGGCAATGTTAAGCAAATCCCACTCAGCCTCGGAGAAGGGCAATGGCATATCCTCAATAACATTGAGTTGACTTGGCTTGTTTGGGCATCTCATGGTTGCCTGTTGTGAGGCTGCCCTGAGTTCCCCCCCCCTCCCAATCCGGGGGTGGGGGGGGGGGTGTGTGTGAGAAGGATGGGTTACAAATGTATGAATAAATAAATAAACAAACAAACAAATCCTGCCAAGTAAAGCTCCTGATATATTTGTCTTATGGTCACCATATATAAAAATGACTGAAAGGCACACAACAATATTGAATATTGTGAAGTGTGTATCTCTGTTGATGTGAATTATTGCCTATCCTGCCCATTGACGCTCTTTGTCAGACCCTTCGGTTGTGACCTGTCTGTCATGGGAGGCCCTACCGGTGGCTATTATACCACCGCCAGCATAGCTCACAACTTCATTAGGGTACGCAAGCCTCTCCCCCACAACAAGGGGGCGCCAGTGAAGAGGGGAACCTTGATACTTGAAAGACTATTGGCCTGCTTCAGGGCTGTGAACAATTAAGAACATAAGAACATAAGAAGAGCCATGCTGAATCAGACCTCAGCCCATCTAGTCCAGCATTCTGTATCACACAGTGGCCCACCAGTTGTACACGGGGATCTCGAGCAGAAGGGAGGGCAAAACCCTGACCTGCTCCCGACCCCCCACAACCAGCACCCAGGGAAATCCTGCCTACCTCAACCAACTCCGAGGTGGCACTTGAATGTCCTTTTCAGTAACTACCGATACACTTGGTATCCATGAATCTGTCTAATCCTGCCTTGAAGTTGTTCAGGCTGACAGCTGTCACAACCTCTTCTGGAAGTGAGTTCCATAACCCAATGACCCTCTGGGTGAAGAAATATTTCCTTTATTAGTCCTAACTTTCCTACCTTGAGCTTCAGGAGTGCCCTCTAGTCCTAGTGTTTTGTGACAAAGAAAATATTTTTCTTTATTCACCTTTTCTATCCCATGCATGATTTTATACACTTCGATCAAGTCACCTCCTAAACGCCGTCTTTCAAGGCTGAAAAGACCAAGGCGTTGCAACCTGATTTCATAAGGGAGCTGCTCCACCCCTTGGATCATTTTTGTTGCCTTTTTGTACCTTTTCCAGTTCCGTTATATCCTTCTTGAGGTGCGGAGACCAGAATTGTACACAGTACTCCAAATGTGGCCTCACCATAGATTTGTAGAGAGGTAGTACAACATTTGCTGACCTATTTTCGATTCCCTTCCTGATCATGCCTAGCATAGAATTTGCTTTTTTCACTGCTGCTGCGCACTGGGTTGACATCTTCATTGAGCTGTCCACCAAAACCCCAAGATCCCTTTCCTGGTTTGTCTCGGAAAGCTTTGACCCCATCAATTTGTAGGTGTAGTTGGGGTTCTTTGCCCCCGATGTGCATGACTTTACACTTGTTTAGGTTAAAATGCATTTGCCACTTTGTTGCCCATTCACTCAATTTCGAGAGATCTTTCTGGAGCTCTTTACAATCAGTTTCATTTTTAACTACCCTGAACAGTTTAGTGTCGTCTGCAAACTTTGCTACCTCAGAATTCATTCCTACATCCAGATCATTAATGAATAAATTAAAAGTAACGGACCCAAAACTGAACCTTGGGGTATGCCACTTCTCACCTCTTTCCACCCAGAGAAATGTCCGTTTATTACCACCCTTTGTTTCCTACAGTTTAGCCAGGTTCCAATCCAGGACAAGACCTGTCCCCTGATTCCATGGCTGAAGAGCTTATTTAGGAGCCTTTGGTGAGGGACTTTGTCAAAAGCCTTTTGAAAGTCAAGGTAAACAATATCAATTGGGTCCCCTTTATCTATGTGTTTATTTACACCCTCAAAGAATTCTAACAAGTTAGTAAGAATTGATTTGTCTTTGCAGAAACCATGTTGATTTTCTTTCAGCAATGCCTGTTCTTCTATGTGCCTAGTAATTTTTTCTTTAATAATGGTTTCCATCACTTTGCCTGGAACTGAGGTTAAACTAACTGGCCTATAATTTCCTGGATCACCTCTGATCCTTTCTTGAAGATCGAGGTTACATTTGCCTCCCTCCAGTCCTCGGGTACAGTGCCTGATCTTAGAGAAAGGTTATATATCTTAGCTAGAAGTTCAGCAATTTCACACTTGAGTTCCTTAAGAACTCTGGGGTGGATGCCGTCTGGGCCTGGTGATTTGTTGACATTTAGTTTAGTAAGGCATGTGAGAACATCCTCCTTGTTTATCTCTATCTGTTTTAATTCTTTTAATTCCCTCCCTGAAAAAACTGACTCAGCTGCAGGCATATGTTGTCTGTCCTCCTGTGTGAAAACGGAGGCAAAGAAGTCATTTAGCCGCTCAGCAATCTCCTTGTCTTGGCTGATTTTCCCTTTCTGACCATTGTCGTCGAGTGGCCCAACTGCTTTTCTAGTTGGGTTCCTGCTTCTGATGTACTTAAAGAAGTTTTTGTTGTTTTTTAAAATATTCTTTGCTATGTGTGCCTCAAAATCTCTCTTGGCTTTCCTGACTGTTGCTTTGCATTTAGTTTGCCAGAGCTTGTGTTCCTTTCTGTTCTCCTTGGTAGGAAGAGCCTTCCATTTCTTAAATGAGTTATTCTTCTTTCCAATCACATCTTTTACTTCATTTGTAAGCCATACTGGTGTACTTTTGGACATTCCATGCCTCTTTCTTTTTATTGGAATGCATTTTAGTTCGGCCTGTTTTAAGGTATTTTTAAACAGTTTCCAACCATTTTGGAGGGATTTGATTTTTTTACTGCTCCTTTTAGTTTGTTCTTTACAATTTTTCTCATTTTGGTGAAATTCCCTTTGTGAAAGTTTAATGTCTCCGTGTTAGTTTTCACTGACAGTTTGCTATCCAAACTTACGTTGAAGGTTATTGTGTTATGGTCACTGGTACCTATGGGCTCAGCTACAAGGACATCTTGAACCAGGTCTTGTTCGTTAGTTAGCACCAAGTCCAGGATCCCCTTTCCCCTGGTTGGTTCAATGACCATCTACTCAAGGGAATAATCAGCTAGCATGTCGAGGAACCTTGTCTCTCTTTCATGTGTAGAACAAGAATTTGGCCAATCTATTTGGGGATAGTTGAAGTCCCCCATTATGACTAATGTATTTCTTTTTGAGGCCTGTTTAACTTCATTTTCCAGATAGCAGTCTGCCTCTGGAGTTTGGTTGGGAGGGCGATAGCAGATCCCTAGTGCTAGATTAGTTTTTTGTCCTGGGACTTTTATCCACAATGTTTCTGTAGGTGAGTTTGAAATTTCTTGAAGTTCTAATTCATGAGATTCTAGCTCTTCATTTATGTACAAGGCCACACCGCCACCATTTTTCTCTCTCCTGTCTTTCCTGTACAGTTTATAACCTCTGCAGGGTTACCAATTCAGGATCTTTCAAGACCCTAAATGTTCTGTTCAAATCCTAAGACAAAAATAAGTTTTTTGCTGATGTCACTGTGCAAGGTGTCAATTACAAGCAGTCACAACGAGCAGGGCACACTACTATTAAGAACCAATATTGTTCAGTGCTATGTCAATATACTAATTATTGTGATATTGTATGCATATTCAACTCATATTCATGGCAACACTAAATCACTGTCATAATATCCAAAAATAACATACACATGAAAATAACATGCATATAGACCAGGCTCAGGAAAACATCGGTTCAAACCACGGGGGCTAAGCCTCCTACCAGAAGCCCTGCGTCCTTTGTTCTTCTGATGTGGTGGCCCACGTCAATGACGCGGTGAAATTGTGGCAATGTCAACAGAACTAATGGGCGCCGTGTATCTCAAAGTCTCTTCCGGGTACGCCTCGGTGCTTGTCACTGTATGACCACATCATCAATCAGCTCCCAAAGCTGTCCTCCTTCACGTCCAAAATCCCGCTGTACACTCTCGCGGTATATGGAGAGCTCGTCCACAATGTCTAGCAGTAAAGTCTCGCGATATCTGGAGAACTGGACCGAAACGTTTCGTTCGGTTCCAAAAATTATTATTGTGGGATATTATGACGGTGATTTAGTGTTGCCATGAATACAATATCACAATAATTAGTATATTGACATAGCACTGAACACTATTGATACTTAATAGTAGTTTGCCCTGCTCATTGTGTTTTAATAGCTTTATAAGCAGCCTTAGTTTTTGTTAATTACAAGCAGTCCCCAGGTTACAAACATCAAACTTAGAAATAACTCATAGTTACAAACATGGGCGAGAAAACAGGAAATGAGAGAACTCTACCCCTCGGAAGAGAAATTCACTTCTGCAAGAGTTATCATGGGGGAAAGGTGTCTCCACTGAAGCTTTATTACCAATCCTTGTTTTCACAACAAGCCAAATTTTTCAAAATCCATTGTCACAGGGACAGAAAGTGTGGTGAAACAGGGGCACAGAAAGTAAAACAAACACCACAGCAGTGTTAACCTTCCTTCTGCTGTGTACATTAGGGTTGCCACTTTTTGATACAGAAATAAGGGACATTTACCTAAAAATGCGGGATTTTTCGCAAAAAAAGGGGGGGGGACACTTTGTAAATAAATAAATAAATATTCATTCATAAATAAATAAATATTCATTCATAAATAAATGAATACATAAATAAATATTCATTCACTTCAACTCCCACCATTCCTAACAGCCTCAGGCGCCTTCCTTTTCCCCCTCGGCTGCTTAAGCACTAGGGAAAAGGGATGAAGGTGGAAAGGAAAGGACCTGGGGCTGTTAGAAATGGTGGGAGTTGGAAACCATAACACCTGGAAGGATCCGAGTTGGCCCATGCGTGGCCTAGAGCGCGAGGCTGTGGCCCCAAGGCTCACCGGTCATAGAGGTGCAGCGGGGGACACAGCTTGGGGAGGAGAGCGAAGCGGAGCTCGGCATTGGCAGCCACCTCGGCGTTGGTAGCCAGTGCCTGGGTCTGGGGTCTGAGGGGCGCGACTGGGAAGGTCAGCACGCGGGCGGCCAAGTGCTCCCAGAGGGCTACCAGGGTGATGCCGTCCAGCCCCTCCAGCGCCACCTCTTCCAGCGCGGGCATGTCCGGAAGGAGGGACGCCGGCAGGGACTCCGCTCCACCAATAAGCAGAGCATGCGGCGCGCCAGAAGTGATGTCCCCGTCCTGCACTCTCTCTCTCTTTCTCAGCTCTCTCTCTCTCTCCCAGGAGGAGCAAAAAATAAGGGACAGCTGCTGGAAATACGGGACACCCAAAAAAGGGGCAAAATACGGGACGTCCCGTATAATACGGGACATATGGGAACCCTAGTGTACATACACACACACACACACACACAAAATGCCCCAGTCTGGCATGCCAGATCAGCATTACTTATACACTTTCCTAGCTTGTGTTTCTACTTCATTAATAACTTTTTCTACACGGACTACCTTCTAATGTTGTTTGGTTACCTGTGCCCTTGTTTACATCTGAGAAATATGAAGGGGGGGGTATAAGATAAAATACTTTTTCTGATAATCCCTTTTCAAACAATAATGTCAAAGGGAAAGCAGAAGTGAAGCATAAGCCAACAAGTTGATAAATACTCACGGTCCAACTGTAGACTCTATTATTGCTCCATTAGTGCAATGTAGGCGTATTCCGTTCAGGGCCGTGTCATCCCCTCGACCTTGGTGGCGTTCCACCTGGTGGACGGAAAGATAAAGAGTATTGCAAAACTGGGTAAATCTAGAATTGCAACATTGTGCATATTTGTCCATGTGTAGAAGTACTAAGTTGGACTGGGACTAAGATAGCCATGTATAATCTTGCTGGAATGCATGTTAAAATGTGAAAGACGCTCTGGCCTAAGTCTAATTTAGCCCTTTGGGCCATGGATTTTAAGGACCATTCTTTTCACCTTCAATATGAAAAGGGTGAATCCTCTGTGTTTGTATCAAATTGGACCCAATGTCAAGTTCCTATGCTATGCCATGATTTCGAAATCTGAGGGTTTGTGCCTTCTATTGACTATCCTGGGAAATCTGAATGTAGCTATCAATTTTGGCCTCTCTTTCATCATTGGATAAAGTTGGCCGATGTTATAGGACTTAAGAAGAGTCAACACCGGCCAAATTTCAGTATAGGGATTTCTGTACCTTTATGTATTTTCTAAAAAAAATGGAATTATATTTTAAAATGCTTAAAAAATTTGGAGGAAGTCTTCAGAAATGGTTGCCACTTCTGAGAACTCATTTCAGATAAAGATATTCTTGTTTGTCCAAGCTTGCTAATTGCGACATTCACACCTAATGAAAAAATACTTCAGCTTTACAGTCCATGCTGAATAATTTGTAGCATTTAGTTGCTCCCAAGCACCGGGAATGTGGTTCCCTACCTCTGTCTTAGATGGTTGGCCTTACAGGGTTAGACGAGCACCATCTGCCCGGGTTTGAAATCAGAGTTTTCCTTCTCTTAGGATGGTTGCCAAAAGGCTAGAGAGCCCATCCTGCCCTTTGACGGTCTTTGTCAGACCCTTCGGTTGTGACCTGTCTGGCATGGGAGGCCCTACCGGTGGCTATTATGCCACTGCCAGCATAGCTCACAACTTCTTTAGGGTATGCAAGCCTCTCCCCCACGACAAGGGGGTGGCAATGGAGAGGACCCAATAAGTACCCCAGTATTAAAAGTGAGAACTGTGCCATTCAATTAAACTTTCCCAGCTTTCCCAAACTTTCCATATATTTAGGGCAACAACACCCATTATACCTGATTAACTGTCATGTTGGATATGGTGGTTGAAGTCGTATTCTAAATTATCTGGAGGAACAAGCACAGTTTCTAAAAAAGGAAAAGAAACTTACCTTCAATGCGAAAGCATCAGCATAGCCTTCGGGACAAAATTGAGCATCACCCCAATTACCCCAAGGGCCTCCATTTGGCACTGCAATTACAGATTTATAGTCTCGGGCTTCGGTATTCCAGAGGCAACAGGAAAGGACGAGGAAAAGCAGGGGGCTGATAGAGAGGTCCATTGTGCCAAACACTTAGAGTCTAAATGCATAAGCCTAACTGAAAAAGCAACAGCCTTAAGAATTTATAACCCATGTATTTAAACTAGCTCACATCTGCAAACAAAGAATTTCTGTAAGAATATTGTGAAAACGAAACAGATAGACATTCCCTTAAAAGACATTGTTGCTGGGAATTTGGGCTGGAATTGATCCAAAGTAAACCTATGTAGCAACCATGGATCTTTTCTCTTGACCGCAGAGTTTCCTGGAAACGGAGCATATACCAGCAAATACGGAAAACACGAGAATGGCTATTAGATTGGGGGGAAATCAACTTATATATACCAAGAAAGGGGTATGCTAAAGAAAGTTCAAGCTTTTGTACAGTGGCTCTTATTTCACATGCGAGTTAGGTAGTGCTCAAGATCCTGCAAAGCAGACTCCAGCAATTCATGGAGCAAGAGTTGGAGAAGAGAATGATGCTGGGGAAAATGGGAAGAAAAAAGGAAGAGGGGCCGACCAAGGGCAAGATGGATGGTTGCTGTCTTGAAGTGGCTGGCTTGACCTTGAAGTAGCTGGGGGTGGCCACTGCCGACAGGGAGCTCTGGCGTAGGCAGGCCCGGATTAACACCTTTTTGCGCCTCAGGCCACACTTTGGAGTTACGCCCCCTTTAAGCCAACCTCTACCGCACCCCCCCCCCTTCCCCACATCACTCAGACCCACACAAAAAATAAATGATATCATACAACT
>JARBWK010000004.1:183411293-183478135 GCA_030556195.1 Anolis apletophallus
AAGGTTCCCGACCCCTGTATTACAGGGTCAATGGGAGCATAGAAGGGATTTACAGTGAGAAGTGGGCATAAAATATGGGGGAAGAGAGTTGAAATAGAAGCACAGATCTGCCAAATTGCTTTGATATAAGTACAATAAATACACAGGTACTGAGCTTTTGCACAGTTAAGACTCGTGCGCCAGCTGCACCCGTACCTTGGGATGTCTGATCTGGCTATGGTCGTCCACGCTCTGGTCACATCCCGAATAGATTACTGCACTCTACATGGAACTGCCTTTGAAGACAGTTCGGAAATTACAACTAGTCCAACGGGTGGCAGCCAGATTACTAGCATTCCACCCCCCTGTTGTGTCGGCTCCACTGGCTGCCTGTCCACTTCTTAGCTCAATTCAAAGTGCTGGTTTTGGCCTTTAAAGCTCTATACGGTTCTGGCCCAGCTTACTTGTCCGAATGCATCTGTCGCTACGTCCCACCTCGTAATTTAAGATCATCCGGACTGGCATTCAGGAAAAAAGTGAAATCTTGGCTGTGGGACCAGGTCTTTGCACATTAGCACAATGCAGCACTTTGGACTGGATTTGTAATGGCAAGTGGATGGATATGGCTCAATGCTCCTGTTATGGACGGAACACTGTCTTAACTTAAGAGAATGTGTATGATGTGTTAATGTTAATTGCATTTTAATGTATTTTAATGCTATATGTTTTTGGTTTTATATTGTATTTTATTATATTTGGCATCGAATTGTGCCTTTTCTTAGGCCACTCTGAGTCCCCCTCGGGGGTAGAGAAGAGCGGGGTAGAAATGTTGGAAATAAATAAATACTTCACATGGTTTCCTTTTCCCATTTACTCCCACAAACGTCTGGAGTATAGATTTGGTTGAAAAGTTGCCCAAAAACACTCCGTAAACCATGTACTAGGAGATGTTCAATGTATTGTCGAAGGTTTTCATGGCCGGAATCACTGGGTTGTGGTAGGTTTTTCGGGCTGTCTGGCCATGTTCTAGAAGCATTCTCTTCTGACGTTTCACCTGCAACTATGGCAGGCATCCTCAGAGTTGTGAGGTCTGTTGGAAACTAGGAAAATTGGGTTGTTTTTGCTTTGCTTCTTGTTGCTATGAATTGTCCTTTGTAAAATAAGAAAACAACAACCAGCCTACAAACTTTTTTGCTGAATTTTTGTGGACACAGGTATTTATTTATTTATTTATTTATTGGGGCTTCTTCGCCGCCGACTCCCGGGGGCTCGCGGCGGCTCACAGAGCCAGTGGCACAACGCCACAGGTTAAAACATAAAAACAGTTAAAAACAGTTAAAACAATTAAACAGCAAAATGCAATATAACAATTGAGCAGCAGGAGATATCACAGCCCAGAGAGTATAGACGAGGCCTACTCGCGAAGGCCTGCCTAAACAAATGAGTTTTGCAGGCCCGTCTAAATGGCAGCAGATCTCTCAGGGCTCTGGCTTCGGCCGGGAGGGCGTTCCATAGTGTGGGAGCTATAATAGAGAACGCCCTCCGGCGGGTCGATGTTAGATGTGCCGACTTTACAGATGGTACTACCAACAGGTTGGCCTCTTCGGACCGAAGTGATCTCGCTGGGCAATATGGGGTGAGACGGTCCCTCAGATACGCTGGCCCCAGGCCGTGTATGGCCTTGAAGGTAAGAACCAGCACTTTGAAGGCGACCCGGTGCTCAATAGGCAGCCAGTGCAGATCCTGCAAAATTGGTGTTATACGGCATCCTGCTGGTGCCCCAGACAGGAGCCGGGCGGCAGTGTTCTGCACCAGCTTGAGCTTCCGGATCGACGACAAAGGCAGGCCAACGTAAAGCGCGTTACAGTAGTCTAGCCTTGAGATGACCGTGGCTTGGATCACCGTGGCTAGGTCGCTCCGGGAGAGGTAGGGGGCCAGCCTCCTTGCCTGGCGGAGGTGGAAAAAAGCAGCCTTGCTGGCCATGGAGACCTGGGCCTCCATGGTCAGCTGGGAGTCCAACTGGACACCCAGGCTCTTCACAGACGGCGCTGGATGCAGCGCCGCACCGTCCAGGGTCGGAAGCCGGGCACCCACCCCGCCCGGGCCGCCCCCAGCCACAAGATCTCCGTCTTCGCCGGATTCACCATCAACCTACTGGCTCGCAGCCATCCAGTAACGGCCGAGGCAATGTTGGAAATTATCGGGGGCGGATTCCGGCCTGCCCTCCATCCTCAGAATGAGCTGGGTGTCATCGGCGTACTGATGGCAGACCAGCCCATAACTCCGCACCAGCTGTGCAAGCGGCTGCATGTAGATGTTAAATAATAGAGGGGAGAGAATGGCCCCCTGAGGGACTCCACACACTAATGGGGAGCCCTCGGAGACCTCCCCGCCCCTCCTCACACGCTGAGACCGCTGGCGGAGGAAGGAGGACAGCCATTTAAGGACAGTCCCCCTCACTCCGGCCATGGCCAGGCGGTGGATCAAAAGATTGTGGTCGACCGTGTCAAACGCTGCCGTGAGGTCCAATAACACGAGCAGCGCAGACCCGCCTTGGTCGAGCTGGCAGCGGAGTTGGTCTGAGATGGAGACCAGGACCGTCTCCGTCCCATGCCCCGAACAGAAGCCGGACTGGAAGGGGTCAAGCCATGTTGCATCATCTAAGAAGGACTGTAGATCAGTGCTTCCCAACCAGTGTGCCGTAGCACACTAGTGTGCCGTGAGCGATCAGCTGTGGGAAATTGGCACTCTCCCCCCTCCTAGCAGCTATTTCTCCCTCTTTCTCTTCGCAAAGATCCTCCCCGAGGTAAAGGAAGGGCTTTGCCAAATGCCGGAAGGTAGTGAATTGGGCAGTGAGCGAACCTGGGAGCATCGGGAGGCTGAAGCATTCACAGGTTTCCAAGAAACAAATTGAGCCTCTCCGCTTGGAAATGTTTATATTTTTTTTACTATTTTACTGGATTTTTCGAGAGTTGCCTCCCCCCCCCAAGGAACTGTTTATAACAGCTTCATGACATCCATAGTTATCTGGAAACAAGTTTCACTCAGGGTGAAATTTCACAAGGGTCTGGAGAACAAGCCCTATGAGGAGCGGCTTGAAGAGCTGGGCATGTTTAGTCTGAAGAAGAGAAGGCTGAGAGAAGACATGATAGCCATGTATAAGTATGTGAGAGGAAGTCATATCTATGTTGTGTTCATCGAAACAGGCCCAGGTTTCACACTGAGTGTATTAAAAACATATTAACTATATGTATGACTGTGTTAGAGTGTCATTTTGTGTCATTTTGGTTGGTGGTGTGCCCCAGGATTTTGTAAATGTAAAAAAATGTGCCGTGGCTCAAAAAAGGTTGAAAAACACTGCTGTAGATGGTTAACTGGCAGACTTGCATTCTAAAAATACAGAAACTACGGATTGAAGATAATTAACAGTGGCACCTACTCAATAGGTCATGCTTAATATGGCCAGGGAGAAGTCTTCAATTGGGTTTTGTAAATACAATCTTTTAAAAGTTAAGCTTTCAAGGAAAAGACCTTGAGCTGATAAGCACGTATCTCAAACGGGAAAAGATAATTTCATTACTTACAAAGCAGATAACAACTGTTATTTAATTAATATAGACTGCCAAATCATATTTGCAGTGACTAGAAATAATGATTAGCTTACCACTAATTGCCTTTCCCTCACACACAACTTTTTTGGGGGGTGACATGTTGGTGGTGTTGTATTTCAAAACCCACATAATGGATGACCTCTTACTGGTGGCATTTGCTTGTTTGTATGTATTTTCTATTTGCTCGGGAATAGTACCCCTATTTTTGTCACTGCAGGACTGATATTCTCTTCCAGCCATCCATAAACTCCCCTGGCACATACACGCCATTTGGAAATGCAGCCCCCCAAATGCAGATGCATGGTATCATGTGTTTACATTTCTGGGAGACCTTGTCCCAGTGGATGATGTCATTGGATTACAAGGACACAGTCAGATGCTTCTGTCATCCTCATGCCATTCTCCACCTCTCTGGTATTACTTCACGAACTAAAATTATTAGGAAGGACTCATCCCACGCTTTTTGCAAGCACGTTGATGACTAAAAAGGCCAATCCGAAATAGGCAAGTCGGGTTGCAGAAAGCACAGCAGAAAGTCTCCTTGGGTGATGTTGTTTCCAAGTTACGGTTCTTTCTGTGTTGTCGTTTCTCTTCGAGACTCGTTCAGCATGACTTCTCAAAAGAGGCCGCAGCATTGTGGATAATGCACCTCCAGGCCTCCCGATGTGAGGCCAGGGTGGACCATTGTTGGTGATCAATCTGGCCGAGCCTGAGATGTTGTTTCAGGGAGTCCTTATATCTCTTTTTTGGGGCGCCTCTCTTGCGCTGACCCGTGGCGAGTTCACCATAGAGTAGTATCTTTGGGAGGCATTGGTCCTCCATCCTAGAGACGTGCCCTGCCCAGCGCAGCTGTGTTCTCAATAGCATGGCCTCAATGCTGGTGATCCCTGCTTGCTCAAGGACAGCAACATTCGTCACATAGTCAGTCCAGTGTATATTTAGGATTGTGCAAAGGCAGCGCTGATGAAAGCCTTCGAGGAGTCATAAATGTTCGCATAGGTGACCCATGTTTCAGACCCATATAGGAGAATAGACAGAAAAGCACCGGGAATGTGGCGTAGCTGGCTAAATATCAAGTCCATAAGATCTCTCTGACCAGTAGGTCATGAGTTCGAGGCCTACCCGGGTCGAGGTGGGTGCTTGACCTTTAAGTGTAGCCTGCTGTCGACCTTTGGAGCCCAAAAGACAGTTGCATCTGTCAAGTAGGAGATAAAAGTACCACATTAAGTGGGGAGGCAAATTTTGACTGAATTATGAGGCCATTAAAGAACTCCAGGAACGCTGAGGAATGAGGAAGGAATGACAAGGGAGGCTGGGAACGCTGAGAGATGAGGAGTGTGTCAGCTCCCCCTGGTGGCCAGAGTTTTCCTCTGTTCGTCTATATGTGTGTTACGTGGAAACAACAGGGATTGTTTCCACGTAACACACATATAGGGGTGAGAATATGCCCCTTAGATGTATTACTTGGAATGTAAACGGACTAAACAATGGAGCTAAAAGGAAAAGAGTATTTAATAGCTTAAGAAAAAAAAAGCAAATATAATTGCTATCCAGGAGACCCACGTTAAAAAATCGGAAGAATTCTACCTTAAAAGGGACGACCTAGGGGAGGTATTCACAGCCTCAGTTGAAAAAAAAAGAGTGGAGTGGCCCTCTATATAAAAGCCACATTGAGCCCTAAGAAAATATTTGAGGATAAAGATGGGAGGTACTTGGGAATCCAAATCAAAGTAGAAAAGGAATTAATTTTGGTGTGTAATGTGTATGCGCCAAATGACGCGAAGCAGACCTTTTTTAAACAATTAAATAAGGAAATAGAGGGTAGAGAATTTGATAACATCATACTCCTCGGAGATTTCAATGGGGTAATTGACCCAAAATTAGATAAGAACCCCACAAGAGTGGGGAAAAACGGACAAAATGGGAAACTACCAAAGAGCTTTTTCATGTTAAAAAATAAATGGGAGTTAAGGGACGCTTGGAGGGACTCTAACCCACAGGAAAAAGATTTCACCTTTTTCTCCAATCGACACTCTTCCTGGTCCAGAATAGATGCAATATGGGTTTCAAAAGGCCTATTTCCAAAAATACAAAAAATTAAAATATTGCCCAGATACTTGTCGGACCACTGTATGATGATGATGGAATCCAACATAAATAGACCAGAATTTCGATGGAGATACCCAATTGAAATTATAAGGGATGAGGAGGCTTTTAAGCGATCAAAAACAGAGATGAAAGAGTTTTTCGAGATAAATTGTAAGGAAAATGAAAACTTGAAGGTAATATGGGACACGGGAAAAGCTTTCATGAGAGGTTTGTATATTAGACAGCAATCTTTCTGGAAGAAGAAAAGGGAAAAAGAAGTCCAAAACATAACAGAGAAGATAGAATTGATTGAGAAAGACTTGAAAACGAAACCGGGAAGCAGAAAATTAAAAAGTGAACTAGAGCTATGGAAGAAACAATTAGACTCAATAGAACTTTAAAAGATGGAAATAAATTTGAAGTTCTTAAAACAGAAGTACTTTGAATCAGCAAATAAACCGGGCAAACTGCTCGCCTGGCAATTAAAACAAAAAAGGAAAAGAAACTTTATAGAGAAATTAAAAGTAGACCAAATAGAATATACTAAAGAGGAGGACATCAAAACAATCATGGAAGCTTACTTTACAAATCTCTATAAGAACGATGGGATAAAGGAAGAAGAGGTGGTAAAATATATTAGTGAGAAAAAGTTAGACAAAATCTCAGATGAGGTAAGAGAGAACCTCAATAGGAAAATATCTAAGCAAGAGATAGAGGAAGTTATAAAATCAATGAAAAGAGGAAAAGCGGCCGGCCCAGATGGCTACCCAGCGGAGTATTATAAAACATATCAAAAAGAACTAATCGATATAATGGAAAACCTATTCAATAAGATCCTAGAGGAGGGAAAGATACCAGACTCATGGAGAGAATCCAATGTAATCTTGATCAGTAAAGAAGGAAAAGACCCAACAAACCCAGCAAACTACAGACCAATCTCCCTGTTAAATGTAGATTACAAAATTTTCTCACACATCATAGCAAATAGATTCAAAATATTCTTAAATAATTGGGTAAAAGAAGACCAAAATGGCTTTTTGCAAAAAGACAATTAGCTACAAATATTAGAATTATATTAGATCTTATAGATTATTATGACACAAATAGTAACAGGGAGATTGCGATGGTATTTGTAGATGCTGAAAAAGCTTTTGATAAAATAAACTGGGACTATCTAAAACAACTACTGAGGGAGATAGATATTGGATTCAACTTCATGAGGGCTATCCAAGCAATATATTCGAACAATCAAGCAAAATTGTAGTGAACCAGAGTAAAACAAAGAAAATAAGCATAAACAAGGGAGTGAGACAGGGATGTCCCCTCTCTCCCTTACTCTTTATCTTTTTGTTAGAAACATTGTTGGAGGAAATAAGGAAAGACAAGAACCTAAAAGGGGCCACAATAAAAAAAATACAACAAAAGTGCTGGCATTCGCGGACGATCTGGCACTAATTGTTGAAGATCCAAGAGATCACATCGTACAGTGGATTGATAAAATAGAAAAAGTTTGGGGCAGTAGCTGGCTTTAAGATAAACAAAGAAAAAACCCAAATTCTGGTGAAAAATATTTCAGAGGAAAAAAAAGTCCAATTGCAACTAAGGACAGGAATGATGGTAACAAATAGGGTGAAATACCTGGGGGTAAGTATAACTCCAAAAAATTCCAACTTATTCAAAAACAACTACAAACCAAAATGGGAAGAGATTAGGAAGGATCTGAACAGCTGGACTAAGCTCAATCTATCTTTTCTAGGTAGAGTGGCATCAGTCAAAATGATGGTACTACCCAAATTAAACTTCCTATTTGCAACCCTCCCCATAGTTAAGAAGGAGGCCCAATTTAACAGCTGGGATAAAGATCTGTCAAAATTTATCTGGGGAGGAAAGAAACCCAGGGTCAGATGGAAGATTTTACAACAAACGAGAGAAAGAGGAGGAATTGGTATACCAAGCCTAAAATTATACCATGAAGCTAATTGCTTAAATTGGATAGGGGACTGGTGTACACTAAAAAATGATAGACTCCTTGATCTGGAAGGCTTTGACCTAAGGTTTGGCCTACACGGATATCTCCTCTACAACAAACTAAAGGTAGACTCAAATTTTAAAAACCATAGTACAAGATATAGTCTTCTAAAGACCTGGACTAAATATAAAAAAAAATTTGGGACAAAAATACCCCTATGGACATCTCCGACAGAAGCATATAGAATCCGACAGCTGGACAGTAAGAGATGGTTGACGTATAGAGACACACTGAGATGGAATGGAATGAATTACGAACTCCGGACTAAAGAACAGATAGAAACGGAGAGGGGAATAGATTGGTTTACTTACTTACAATTAAGAGAAAAATACAAGGAGGATTCAAAATTAGGCTTTGAGGACACCAATAATGAAATAGAAGAGATAATTTTTGATGACAAAAAAAAAAAGTAGGACGGATATATAAAGTCCTGCTAGATTGGAACCAGGGGGGTAAGAATGGAGAAAACCATAAATTACAATGGTCAAGAAATATAGGATATAGGATTAGAGAGGACACCTGGAGATCTATATGGAGAAATAATGTCAACATCTCTTACTGCCACAAATATAGAGAAAACTGGATTAAATTAATATATAGGTGGTACCTCACCCCAAATAAACTAGCAAAAATATATAAAAATCAAAACCCAGATTGCTGGAACTGTAAAAAGAAAAACGTCGGGACATATTTCCACCTCTGGTGGTTATGCCCCAAGGCGAACAAATTTTGGGGTGAAATACACACGGAAATTGAGAAAATATTAAAGAAACCGATTACGAGAAGCCCAGAGGCATTCCTCTTAGGAATCGTGGATTCCTCCTGGGAAAAGAAAGATAGAAGATTATTTATTCTGATTACCACAGCGGCCAAAATGGTTTATGCTAACCATTGGAAATCCCAGGAGGATCCAACGAAGGAGGAATGGCTTTTGAAAATTATGGAGACGGTCCAAATGGAAGCAATGACAGAAGCCCTCCGGGAAGGGGAAGAACTATACAAGAAAGGGGAAGAGAAAAATAAGTGGGACTGGTCGGAGTTGACAGAATACTTTAAGAAAGAAAAAAATATAGACCTCAAAGTGAAATGTATATAGATTAGAAAGAGAAAGGGACTTGAGAAGGAGGAATATGTTATTATTTAAGCTAAGATAAATAGGGTTATGTGTGTTAATTCTTTTCATGTAGAAGTCACCAATCAAAAATATGGAAGTTGTAGTAATGCACAAGAAAGGAAAATCAGTCGCAGAAGGAGAGGAGAAGAAGATCAAAGTCAAACCCCCACTAGCTCTGCACACAGTTATAGCTCGGGAAATATCAGTCCCAAGCTAACTTCCACACTCTGGACACTCTAAATCTTGCTTTCTTCTGCTTTGTCCCTCTGGACATGGACTTTCCGTTTCGCTTTCGGCCCCCAGGGTACGCGACTCTGGGAGAGCCACTACATATTGTTTTGTCTACACTTCTTTAACTATTTGTAAACTATTTGAAACTCTCAATAAAGATTTGTTTTAAAAAAAAAAGAAACAACAGGGATTGTCTGCTAAATATGTGTACCTGTAATCCGCTCAGAGTCCCCTTCGGGGTGAGAAGAGCGGAATATAAATAAAGTAAATAAATAAATAAATAAATAAATAGACAGTACGATAGCTCTGTACACACTGATTTTGGTGCTTTGCCTCTGGTGCTTGTTGCTCCAGACTCCTTTGTGAAGCCTTCCGAATGCACTCTATGCCTTTGCTAACCTGTGATCTATCTCTGTATCAATCCTGGCATCTGAAGAGATGATGCTTCCCAGGGAGGTGAACTGCTGACTAGACTTAAGCACAGATGTGCCTATGCTGATGTGGGGATGATGGTCAAAACAAAAACAATGAAGGGGACTTCACCACACTCAGAGGAACCATATTCTGCTGTTGACCAGTTAAAATATCAGCTAAAACTTCAGAAAAATGATTCCTTATGTTTAGGTGGAATCATTTCCCCCCCCTGCAATTTGAATTCATTTCTCCATGTCCTGCCACCTCATCACGCAGGGTTTTTTTCCCCCTTGCCACACTGGGGCTCCTCTTGTGAAGGACAAGTTACAATACCCACCACTAAATGGCTGAAAATTATTATACCATTTGGATAGGATCAGCCTATAGTGCAGGCATGGAAAACCTTTTTGCCTTGTGGCCGCATTGTGGGTCAGGCCGGGAGGGTTGGGTGAGCCGGTTGAGGGGGGGGGCTCTTTGCACCCTGGGTGGGTTGGGCCCATGAGGGGTAGGGCCTGGGAGAGGAGGGGCCAGGGCAGGGTCTGGGTCATCCTCAAGTTGTCCTCTCAACATTAGGATGGGGCTGTGTACTTGTGTCCTTGTCGGGAGGAAGGCAAGACACACAGTGACTCCCCCGATTCTCAGGCTGTCCTCTTTGCATTATGCCAGGTGGAGGGCAATACAGGTTGGAGCCGACAGTGTTCCAGAGGGCTCTCAGCCACCACGTGCCTTCCTTAAGCTGGGGCCAGAGAGATAGCACAGTGGTAACAAAAGCTGTGTTTGCAATCTGAAGGTTGCATGTTCGATTCCCGGGCTGGTCTGGACACCCAGCTGTGAGCCCTGTCCACTGTCCACCTAAAAGATCGAAAACAAGCCAGCTGTGAGTAGATGAATAGGAACCGCTCAGCGGGGAAGGATTTTTATAAGGACTTTACAACACTTGAATAAAAATAAGGAAGATCGGCTGCCAGGAGGTGGAATGCGGAACCAGAGGCTCTCGTCTGAGGATAAGGATGAAACAACAGCACCCCCTTGTGACGTAATGGAGCAACCGCACGTGCAACGCAGCCAGAAGAGAGAAAAATCCTTCTAATTACACATATTTGTCTGTACAATGTATTGTAATTGTATGTCAGTCGGCAGGGACTGTCTGCCGTATATGTAATGTAATCTGCACTGGGTTCCCTTCGGGGTGAGAAGAGCGGAATATAAATAAAGTGTATTATTATTATTATTATTAAGCTGTCCACCCAGCATAACGATGGGGCTGCTCGTACCATCCTTATGCCAAGAGGGGGGCAAGACACATGGTAGCTGGAAGCACTTCTTCTTCATCATCATAATCATCAATTTCTCACTTATTAATCGCCCTCCATTTAAAATGCTCCAGGCGATTTACATAAAACAGATTGCATAAAAACATTACAACAATACCATATAGACTGCATTAAACATTAAAAGCTCTGCTAAAAAGCCAGGTCTTGAGTGCCTGAGCATAGGGCTGCAAGTCACGCATGGCCCTCAAGTGGGGAGGCAAGGAGTTCCACAAGACAGGGGCAGAGATGGAGAAGGCCCTATGTCTCGTGGTCTCGAGGCGTACTTCCCTAGGGCCTGGAACATACAGTAAGTTTAGTTGGAGGAGTCATGGCGACCACTGGCGGCGAAGAGGGGAGAGGCGGTCTCTGAGATATGCTGGCCCCTGACCATAAAGCGCCTGAAAGGTCAGAACCAACCACTTAAACAAGGCCCGAAATTCCATTGGAAGCCAGTGCAAATGCAGCAAAGTTGGAGTTATGTGGCATCTCAAAGGTGTTTTTGCAAGTAGCCTGGCTGCCGCATTCTGAATAATGCAGATCCTCCGAGTAGTCGACAGGGGAAGGCCAATATACAAGGTGTTACAATAGTCCAGCCTGGATGTAACCGTTGCATGGATAATTGTAGCCAAGGCTTCCTCTGAAAGGTAAGGTGCCAGCTGTCTCGCCTGCCGGGGATGGGAAAAGGCTTGTTTACTGACAACAGCGATCTTGGCCTCCATGGACAACTGTGCATCCAGAACGACACCTAAGCTCTTGACAGTGGAAGATGGATGAAGGGGGGCACCATCAAAGTTGGGCGGGGGGGGGGGGCACCACTCCAGACAGGCGGCCAGGCCACAAGATCTCAGTCTTGGTAGGATTCACCTTCAATCTACTGGCACACAGACACCTCGATACAGCCTCAAGACATAAGGTGAAATTGTCCGGTATCAAGGTGGCTCCAGCCGTAGAAGCAGCTGGGTATCATCTGCATATTGGTGGCACTCCAGACCAAAACTCCGCACGAGGCTGGCAAGAGGTCTCACATAGATGTTGAAGAGAAGGGGAAAGAGAATTGCTCCCTGAGGCACCTGTGACGACTTGGGCTTAAAATTATTAGGAACACTACCACCAACCTAAAGTTTACTCTTTAGGATTTTCTTTTAAAATAATATTTCAGCTAGGCTCCTTTCTAATACACAAACGGGGTGGATTCTGATTTTAAACTCTTTCCCCCTTTCTTGGAACGGTGGGAAGGCGGGAACTGGCACACTCAGATGTAAAGAGGCACAATGGAGGTTTTCTTAAAAGTTAACAAACAAACTTTTATTAACTTAACAGGCTTTTGAAAGGCACAGAGGGTAATGGTTTTCAAGTGAGGCACAATAGCGTAATGGTTAACAGAAATGTACTAGAGCGTGTTGGTTACTATAGATTACTTTCTTAGATCTTGGTAACAACACTAGACAGTTCTAAACTTGCCTATCTAACCTTCCTCACTCTAATGCCGCTGACTAGTAGTGAGTAGTTGTCCACTAGCTAAACTAGTAACTCCCTGAGCTAACACTCAGTCTTTCTAGAAGCACCCTAGCTACTAACTCTCTTCCCTAGAGTTATCCTGTAGCTGGCTTCCTCAGAGAAGTGAGCTAATCTCTAAGCCCTAGAGATCCCCAAAAAGCCTGTGACTGACTGCCGGTCAGCTATCCCACAGCACTTTTCCAGTTAGCTTTCAAGACAACGGTCTCTCTCTGACCGCTCACTCTCAGCTCTGTCCAGAGACTCCTCTCTCTCTCTGAGTTCTGACAAGAGACTGCTAAATAAGCTACACTCTTTCCCTCCTAAGCAGCTCGGCTCCTCCCCTCAGCTCTGAGCCAATCTTAGGCAGCTCTCTCTCCCCCTCCCAGAGAAGGATCCAAGCCACTCCCGCCTTTCCTGGCTATCCTGTTTAACCATGGATGCCAAACTACTATGCTGGTCTCGGCCTAGCACAGAATGGGCGAGTCCTCACAGAACCCCACATGGTAGGGCTCTCAGCTGCTGCATGTGGAGGGTCTGAGGTAAGCGCCAACGGGGCCACATTCGGCTCCCAGGCCTTAGTTTGCCCATGCCTGCTATAGTGTATGGTTGCTTTTGACGTAAGAGCAGCTAAATAGACACGATCATGCTATGTAAAGAAACAGACAAAAGATGATGAAAGTATTGCAGAATTGTGAGAAAAATATCGTGCCGACCTTCAAAGCAATTCGTCTTACATCAACCCGGTGCAGAGCCTTTTCCGTAGTAGCGCTGTCAATCTGGAACACCCTTCCAAGTGATGTGCGGGCCATGCAGGACCTATTCTCTTTCGGCAAGGCCTGCAAGACCCATCTTTTCCGGCTAGCCTTTGATTGCTAAGCTGGAAAACCTTTTTAGTCTAGTTTAATATGCTGTTTTAGTTCTGTTGTGTTTTTACACGATTGTGAACCGCTCCGAGCCCTCGGGGAGTGGCGGCGTACAAGTCCAAATGATAAATAAATAAATATGTTCTTTATCATTTTCAAATTATTTATGCTATTGCTATGGAAGTGCTTTAAATTTAAGAAAGGGAATCAAAGTGTTTTAATAAATAATAAATGAATAATGGGCTTTTTTATTTTATGCATTCAAATCATGTTCATAAATGCAGATTCGGTTTCTACGGTTCCATCAGCTCCACTTCAATGTCAAAGCTTCCCACTGGAGAAATCAGGTGGGTTCTTGTATCTGATGGCCCTGGCTTTCTGAAATGAGCTTTGTATTGCCGTTAGGGGACTATCATAATTCCTGAGCTTGAAAAAAAAACCCACATTTTTCCTCCCAGAAGCAATTTTTAAATGGAAATGAAAACGTGTCTTGTTTTGTCTCACCTTCAATCACTCATTCTCAGCTTGGCTGCACAGGATACGGAGCTGGCTCTGCCTGATAAACTCAGCTCCTGCTTTCTGCTTCAGTGGGATCTTCACTCACAGATACGCATCCAACTGATCTGGCAAAGCTAATGGCATGTGCTCTGTGAGCCCGAGATCTGCAGCTCCCCTGGCTCCCATAACCACGGAGAAAGAGGAAAGCGGGCTGCAGTGGAGGGGAAAATGCCTTTCACATAAAAGATAGGGCCAGGACAGACATGTGTTTGTGTTCGTTCTCCTAAGAGGTAGGCCTACAACTGGCGGGGTATATTTTGACTTATTTATTTATTATTTATTTATTATTCGTATTTATATACCGCTCCATTCCCTTAGGCTCGGGGTGGTTTACATAGAAAAAATAAGGCAATAACAATAAAACAACTTTCACACTATACATTAAAACACTATAAGCTAGGGGTGGATATCTCCAATTAAAATACTTTGAAATCCGTTAATAATTCATATTTGAAATTATTTTGAATCTATAACGTCCCTCGGTGTCCAACCCAGAAGTGAAGTTTCAAAACCAAACCCGGGATCGCCCTTTTTTTTTGTAAAGGTCACGTTATTAGTTCGTTTCCCCCCCCCCCCTCTCAGTTCTCAACTCATGAGAGGAGACTGAAGGGCAGCAGCACGCTCCTTTCCCCTCTCGCCAGCTGACAGCTGAGGCGGGCGCTTTATTCCCAAGCAGGGAAGGAGGTGCGGACTCGCCTCCACACTTTCCCCGCACCTCAGAGCCATCCCGTGTTAAGGGGAGTGGGGGAAGATAGGTGTGTGTGTGTGTGTGCCTTGCATCCACACACACTTTCTTTTCCCCGCACCTCAGAGCCATCCCGTGTTAAATATAACGCGGGATAGCACTGAGGGGGCGGGGGAAGAAAGGTGTGTGTGTTTGTGCCTTGCATCCACACACATCTTTTCCCCGTACCTCGGAGCCATCCCACGTTAAATTTCATCCCGATGCTTCTGCGCTGGGGGGGGGGGGGGAGGGAAGAGTGCAGGGCTTGCCCTCCATTCTTCCCTCTCAGCTGGCATAAGGAATAATAACGAAAATTTGTTAGTAATTACGTTTCAATTACAAAATCTACTTAAAATTTTTCGGAATCATTTCTATAACGACCCAGCAACGGAAACTCCCACACACGAGTTTAGAATCAATTTTTTTATGGATCAACCACTCCTACTATAAGCTACTAACAACTGTCCCAATTTATCACAACACAGTCAATTAGGACCATTGATGTTAAACACCTGCCGGAACAACGTTGTTTTACAGGCTCTTCTAAATGCAGATATTTCTGTAAGAGCCCGGGCGCGATCCGGCAAGGCGTTCCCCAGTGTTGGAGCTACAATAGAGAACGCTCTTTGCCTCGTAGAGGACAGGTGGTAAGTTTTGACCGAAGGAACCTCTAAAAGGTTTTGATCTCCAGACCGTAGTGATCCCTGGGGAGTATATGGGGAAAGACGGTCCCTCAAGTACACAGGCCCCAGGCCATGTCTGGCCTTAAAGGTTAATACCAACACTTTGAACATAATCCAGTACTCTATTGGAAGCCAGTACAGTTGCTGCAGGATAGGTGTTTTATGGCATCTCGCCTGAGCACCGGTGAGCAGACGAGCTGCAGCATTCTGCACAAGCTTGAGTTTCTGGATCATGGACAAAAGAAGGCCAATGTAGAGGGCGTTACAGTAGTCTAGTCTCGAGATGACTGTCATCTGGATCACCATGGCCAGGTCGCACTAGACAGGTACCCCCCTCCCACTGGGTGGCCCAACCAGAGGATCTCCGTCTTCGATGGGTTCACCTTCAACCGGCTAGCTCGCAGCCATCCAGTCATAGCCTCTAGGCGTACTGATGACACTCCAGACTAAAACTACAAACCAGTTGGGCTCGTGGACGCATATAGATGTTAAATAATAGAGGGGAAAGAATTGCCCATTGAGGCACCCCACAATCAAGGGGGAGCCCCTCGGAGACCACTCCGCCCCTCACCACTCATTGTCCCCAATTGTGGAGAAAGGAAGCCACCCATTTAAGGGCAGTCCCCCTCACTCCTGTCACGGCTAAACGATGGAGGAATATTATGGCTATTTGACTGGCTAATATCTGGTTTCCATGGAGGAGAAACCTCCCATGTCTACGTAATGCTTTTTTAAGCTCTTTCTTGGAGCTATTTCTTTGGGATTTGGTGCTAGCTCTTAATTCAAAATACTGCTCTTATGTCAAAGTGAAACCCAAGCCGAACAACAGCTCTTAACTCAAAATGGCCTTAAGTTGGGATGCTCTTAAGTAGAGGTTCCACTGTAAATTTTCAGCTGGAATTACACTTTAGAACAGGGGTGGGCAATTACTTTTTCTAAGGGGCCACATGAGAGCCAAAAATATTATGGAGGGCCGCACCTGCAGGCTGAACTACATGCTAATCTACATTATTTATTTATTTATTTATTTACTATATTTACTATATATTACACATCATTAATATTAACATATTAATATATCAAGAAATATTCATATATTATTAGTATTAATATCATAATTATTATTTTATTATAGTATATATATATATAGACATTATAATATATTGAAATTATAATATAAAATAACATTATATTATATTATTTATTATATTATTATTATAAAATTATTATACAATAATAATAAAAACCACTAAAATAAAATAATGCTTCCTGTAGTCCCCTTCTCTGGAGAGTTTTATGCAGAGGCTTGATGGCCATCAGTCGGGGGTGCTTTGATTGTGTATCCCTGGGGGTTGGGCTGGATGGCCCTGGGGTCCCTTCCCTCTCGATGACTTCCTGTTCCCACCTTTCTAAAAATCTTCTGACAGCGAGCCTTTGAGATTCGTGGCGGAAAAGGAAGACATCAAACCCCATTGAAAGGATGGGAAACTCAGGACCACAACTTGGCATGAATCCTCAATATGCCCAAATGTGAGCACTGGGGAAATTTGGGGAAAATAGACATTTGGGAGTTGGAGTTGCTGGGATGTATAGTTCACTTATTAAGGATGCTCGGCCGCGGCAGCGCAGCACCCTCCCTCCCTCCCTCCCTGACCTCCTCCTCCTCTTCTCCCCCTCCCTCCCTCTCCATCGGTCGCTCTGCTTGCCTGCCTGCCTCGCCCTCTCGCCCTGCCTGCTCGCTGCTTGCTCACCTTGTCCCGCCCACCTGCCTGCCGGGGCCCTTAGGAGGGCCGGATAGAATCAGCCAAAAGGCCGCATCCGGCCCCCGGGCCGTAGTTTGCCCACCCCTGCTTTAGAATGTATATGTTCTGACTTACAAACAAATTCAACGTAAGAACAAACCTACAGAACCCATCTTCTTCACAACTTGAGGACTGACTGTATATAGAAATTCTTTAATGTAAACTTTCTGCACAAAAGTTGGAAATTCTGCAAAACAAGAAAACCTATATAGTCTTCTGCTTCCTTGCTAAACTCAATTCCATGGGTACTGGTGTCCGCAGCTTTTATGCTCATTATTGATACATGGAAAAAAAATGGAGGAAACTCTTTATTTCTTACCTGTCTACGCAATTTGTGTCATACATGGTTTTCTATAATAGCCAAAAGGAGACTTGGCTTAATGAGATTTTAAAAAATGACACTCCTTTGAATGAGCTTCTAGGAAGCTATTTAGAGATATTTATCAATGATGCCTTTAATAAACCACATGGTTCTTGAAAACTGACATTTTCCAGTATGTCAATCTGGGTCACATAGCAGAGTTGTAGGAATTTAACATTAAAAAATGCTCAGGCATGCTGATTCATTTGAATCTAGTTTTTCTAACTATATTTGGGACTGAAGTGGTCCAATGTGACTGGATGTGTTTTATCTCGATATATGCCTGGAAACTGCCCTGAGCCTCGGGGGGGCGGGTTAGCAAGTTGAAATAATAAATAAATAAATAAATGTTGAATTTAAGGATTAATATTTATTTATTTATTTACTTACTT
This sequence comes from Anolis apletophallus, assembly GCA_030556195.1. NCBI lineage: Eukaryota > Metazoa > Chordata > Lepidosauria > Squamata > Anolidae > Anolis > Anolis apletophallus. The sequence continues at coordinate 183,428,953 of JARBWK010000004.1, forward strand.
ACTTACTTACTTATTTATATTCTGCTCTTCTCGCCCCGAAGGGGACTCAGACCGGATTACAGATACACATACTTAGCAGACAATCCCTACTGTTTCCACATGCACACATATAGACAAACAGCGGCAAACTCTGGCCACCAGGGGGAGCTGATGCACTCATCTCTCAGCGTCCCTTGTTGTTCCTCCCGCATTCCTCAGCGTTCCTGGAGTTCTTTAATGGCCTCATAATTCAGTCAAAATTTGCCTCCCCACTTAATGTGGTACCTTTATCTCCTACTTGACAGATGCAACTGTCTTTCGGGCTGCAAAGGTTGACAGCAGGCTACACTTAAAGGTCGAGCACCCACCTTGACCCGGGCAGGCCTCAAACTCATGACCTGAGAGAGATCTTATGCAGCTGACACTTAGCCAGCTGCACTACATTCCCGGTGCATTAATAGAATTATTTTTCTACATAAATAATTGATTAAACCCCATAATTATCATCAAGGCAATCCAACTGAAAATTCTATCTTGAATGGCATTATGTCAATGTGAAAAATTCCTTTCTATTAAAGCCTTCTTAATGCACCCCATCTTCCAAGGCCAGCCCCTTGACTTGGCAGAAGGAAGTAGGTGCCTCAGGCAGCTGCGTCTGTGTGTTACGAAATGACAGCAAGTTGTTAATTTTTAAAGTTACTGTTGTGTTCCTCACTATTATTGAATCAAGAAAGTGCTTGTGGGATTAGCTGCCTCGGGCATCAAAATAATTGATTCACCCTTGGCTACGCACTTTGAATCATAGAATTGGAAGGGAATGCCATGCCCATCTAATACAAACCCTTTCCATGCAGACATCACAACTAAATGGACACTTCTCTGGATGGAAAGAGGTGAGAAGTGGCGTACCCCAAGGTTCAGTTTTAGGACCGTTACTTTTTAATTTATTCATAAATGATCTGGATGTAGAAGTAAATTGTGAGGTAGCAAAGTTTGCAGGTGACACTAAACTGTTCAGGGTAGTCAAAAATGAAACTGACTGTAAAGAGCTCCAGAAAGATCTCTCGAAATTGAGTGAATGGGCAACAAAGTGGCAAATGCATTTTAACCTAAACAAGTGTAAAGTCATGCACATCGGGGCAAAGAACCCCAACTACACCTACCAATTGATGGGGTCAAAGCTTTCCGAGACAAACCAGGAAAGGATCTTGGGGTTTGGTGGACAGCTCAATCAAGATGTCAACCCAGTGCGCAGCAGCAGTGAAAAAGCAAATTCTATGCTTGGCATGATCAGGAAGGGAATCGAAAATAGGTCGGCAAATGTTGTATTGCCTCTCTACAAATCTATGGTGAGGCCACATTTGGAGTACTGTGTACAATTCTGGTCTCCGCACCTTAAGAAGGATATAACGGAACTGGAAAAGGTACAAAGAAGGGCAACAAAAATGATCTAAGGGATGGAGCGGCTCCCTTATGAAATCAGGTTGCAACGCCTTGGTCTTTTCAGCCTTGAAAGACGGCGTTTAAGAAGTGTATAAAATCATGCATGGGATAGAAAAGGTGAATAAAGAAAAATATTTTCTCTGTCACACAACACTAGGACTAGGGGCACTCCTGAAGCTCCAAGGTAGGAAAGTTAGGACTAATAAAGGGAAATATTTCTTCACCCAGAGGGTCATTGTTATGGAACTCACTTCCAGAGGAGGTTGTGACAGCGGTCAGCCTGACAGCTTCAAGGCAGGATTAGACAGATTCATGGATACCAAGGGAATCAGTAGCTACTGAAATGGACATCCAAGTGCCACCTCTGTGTTGATGGAGGCAGGCAGGATTTCCCGGCACTGGTTGTGGGGGGTCGGGAGCAGGTGAGGGTTTTGCCCTCCTTTCTGCTAGAGATCCCCGTGTACAACTAGTGGGCCACTGTGTGACACAGAATGCTGGACTAGATGGGCTGAAGCCCGATTCAGCATGGCTCTTCTTATGTTCTTATGTTCTAAAACAATCCTGAAAATGGATACCCACCTGTTTCTTAAAGACCACCAAAGTAAGAGTGTCCACTACCCATTGAGGCAAACCAAATTTACTCTCAGACGGCTCTGACAGTAATGTACTTCCTATCGTTTAAGTGGAATGTCTTTTCTTGCAATGTATTGATTCGTGTTCTAGCTTCTAGAGCTAGAGACCTGGGCATCTTATGGCCCGCGGGCAAGATGTGGCCCGTCGGCCAATTCTGACCAGCCAGGGGAGAAGGGCGTCGTAGGTGGGGCCATTTCTGCAAGAGGAAGGGCTGCCGCCATCCCGTCATGAGCTGTGGGGCCTGCGTCGGCAGACAGCCCGCCACTCTGGGGAACGATCGGAGGAGCGGCGGCTTAGGAGTGCCTGCCATCCCAGGAGGCGATCCGGGGCTGCAGCGGGAGCAGTCAGCGACCTGCGGTGGCTGATCGCCTTGGCAACCCGGAAGGCTTGATCACCGGAGATCACCGACTGCTCCCGCTGCAGGCCCGTATCGCCTCCTGGGATAGCAGGCACTTCAAAGCCAGGATGGCAGGCACTCCATGGCAGGGGAATCAGCCGATCGGGAACGCCTCTGATTCTTAGGAAGGACTCATCCCACACTTTCTACAAGCGCGTTGATAACTAAGTAGGTTGGATGTGTCCTTTGAGCCTTTGTAATGGATTTTTCTGGTAGAGCGCAGCGTGCACAGAACTGGCCTCACCCTTTAAATTAAAGGTTCGTCTGCTGGGGCCTAGCAAGCTTGGACGGTGGCAGCGAGGTCCTCAGGTCGTAGGTTTGGCTTGAGTTTCCTTTTCTAGATGGATGACCTTACAGGGTTAGACGAGCCCCATCTGCCCGGGTTTGAAATCAGAGTTTTCCTTCTCCTAGGATGGTTGCCAAAAGGCTAGAGCAGTGTTTTTCAACCTTTTTTGAGCCGTGGCACATTTTTTACATTTACAAAATCCTGGGACACAAAATGACACTCTAACACAGTAATACATATAGTTAATATGTTTTTTAATGTATTTATACACTCAGTGTGAAACCTGGGCCTGTTTCAATGAACACAACATAGATATCCTGGCAGGAATGGCAGAAAGACACACACGAAGGTCTTGCTCAACAGCTATCAGTCATGGGAAAACTTTGGCCCTCTGGGTGCTTTGGACTGCAACTCCCACCATTCCTAACAGCCTGAGGCCCTTTCCTGCTTAAGTGGCTGAGGGGGGGAAGGAAAAGGGCCTGAGGCTGCTAGGAATGATGGGAGTTGGAGTCCAAAACATCTGGAAGGTCCAAGTTTGCCCATGCCAGCTTTCGATTCCATCGCCACATCTATCTTCAGCCTCTGGTGGTTTGAATATATGTGATTATCTACGTGATTTTCTACCTTGTTGCTATGATTATGGTGCTTCTTTAAATTGTCCGCAAACTGACTGTGTTATTGTGCGGATCCCAGAACTGACATTGGATAACATCGTGAGGATACTTTGTTTTTTGTACTCACTTCCGTGATTTCATCAAATATCGCGAGTTTTCCATAGATGAGCGCTCCGTGAACTCGCAACTTCCTGGTTCGCAACTCCTCTGCTCTCTGTGGCGACCACGCCGAACTACCTTATGTAAGACTTTTGATTTTCTCCAGCAGGACTGGGAACTTTGAATGTGTTTTTTTGCGTATGATTATGTATGATTAATTGTGCATTTTGTACTGTGACATAGCGGCGCTCCTTTAATAAGTAAGGGTATTGGCGGTTCCAATTTCCCACTGCACACCTGGTTGGGAAACACTGTGTTAGAGTGTCATTTTGTGTCATTTTGGTTGGTGGTGTGCCCCAGGATTTTGTAAATGTAAAAAATGTGCTGCAGCTCAAAAAAGGTTGAAAAACACTGTAGTAAAGGGAGAGTGGTATAACCTATTTCTGAAAACTAGACCAAACAGGAAAGGAGGAGAAGTAGCATTATATATCAAGGAATTTACACTTGTGAGGAGGTCTATTTTGCAGCAATTGCACTGGCTCCCAATAGAGTTCCGGATTGCATTCAAGGTGCTGGTTCTAATCTTTAAGGCCTTGTACGGTCTAGGGCCGGTGTACCTGAAGGCCCGCCTTACCCCATATATTCCCCTACGGTCGAAGGAACAAAACCTCCTTGACGTCCCTTCTATCCGAAATTGCCACTCATCAGCTACAAGGCAAAGAGCCTTCTCAGTGGTGGCTCCGACTCTATGGAACGCTCTACCGGGTGAAGTTCAATCAATTAGAGAACTGTCTCCTCTTTGTGTGTCAGGGGTGACTTGAGAAGTTGCTTCTGGTGTGAAAGAATTGGCCATCTGCAAGGACATTGGCCAGGGGATGCCTGGATGTTTTGATGTTTTATCATTTTTATGGGAGGCATCTTTCATGTCCCCGAGTGGGGAGCTGGAGCTGACAGAGGGAGCTCATCCATGTTCTCCCCGGATTCGAAGTTGCAACCTATCGGTCTTCAGTCCTGTCGGCAAAAGGGTTGAACCCATTGTGCCACCGGGGGCTCCTTAACGAAAAGTGGGGACCTGGTAAATGGGTTGGGTGTTGTGGGTTCCTTAGGTGGGAGCGGCCATGTTCTACCGCAGTGGTTCTCAACCTGTTTTGGCCTTCATCTCCTAGAAATCCTAACAGCTGATAAACCAGTTGGGATCTCTGGGAGTTGTAGGCCAAAACACCTGGGGACCCACAGGTTGAGAACCACTGTTCTACAGTTTGTTTGTGTGGTGATGTGTTAAAATGGCGGTGTGCTCCACAGGTAACTGTGTAAGTATTTGAATTTGTATGTAGATAATATGCTGTTATGTACTGGTTTTGTAACCGTTTATTTACAGATGGATGTATATAATATAATGCTCAGGTATAATGAATAAGACTTAGATAAGATCACTATTAGTTAGGAGGAGGACACAGGCTCTAAGCGTTGCTATGGCAACCTGGCTCCAAGCTGAGAAAAGGGACCAACTGTCACTGTAAAAGAAGGGTTCTGGTTTTAAAAATTAGTCTGGCAGTTGGAATCTGTCAGGGGAAGTTGAAGGAAGAGGTAGCAGAGTTAGAGTTTAGCTGCAGCCAGAGGAAACCTGTTAGTCAGGGAGCTGGACTTAAGTAGTTAGCTGAACCCAGTTAAAGAACTAGCTAGGCCAGTGCTGTCCAACTTCTAACCGGCCAAGGGCCGGATTCCAGGTCACTGATGACCTGGGGGGCCGCCCGCCCCGCCCCTGGCTGCCGGGATGCTTTGGGAGAGAGGGAGGAGCCACGGGGCACCCCCCTCCCTTCCAAGGCATCCTGGCCGCAGATGAAGCTGGCGGTTTCGCCGGCTTCAGCTGCTGCGGGGATGCCTTGGAAGGGAGAGAGGCGCCGCGGGGGACCCCCCTCCCTTGCAAGGCATCGCGGAAGCCGCGGAAGCCGGCGCCGGCTTCAGCCGCTGCCGCGATGCCTTGCAAGGGAGGGAGGCGCCGCCGGGGGACCCCCTCCCTTGCAAAGCATCGCGGCAGCCGCAGAAGCCGGCGCCGGCTTCAGCCGCTGCCGCAATGCCTTGCAAGGGAGGGAGGCGCCGCCGGGGGACCCCCCTCCCTTTCAAGGCATCGGCACCGGCGAGAGAGGGAAGAAGGGAGCGGTGCAGGGAGGAGCTAGCTCTCTTCCTCATCCTTGTACCACCCCTTGTCCCTCTCTCACCGGCGCCGATGCGATCCGGTTTGCATCGGCGGCGCGGAGGACGGGAGGGGCGGTGCAGGGAGGGAGGAGCTGGCTCACTTCCTCCTCCCTGCCCCGCCTCCCCCCCGCCATTTTTTAAAAAATTAGATTTTTTATTAAAAAATTAAAAATGGTGGCCGGGGGCATAGCGGGGGCCATGTCCAACAGGCTGGGGGCCGTGTACGGCCCCCGGGCCACCAGTTGGACAGCCGTGAGCTAGGCAATGGTTCTCAACCTGTGGGCCCCCAGATGTGTTGACCTTCAACTCCCAGAAATCCTAACAACTGGTAAACTGGCTGGGATTTCTGGGAGTTGTAGGCCAAAACACCTGGGGACCCACAGGTTGAGAACCACTGAGCTAGGGACTAGTTAGGTTAGTACTGACTTGTCAGTGGATTAGCTAAGTTAGTTAGAACTCAGTTATAAGTATTAAGTACAAGTCCTTTTGGCAAAGGAAAGGATTGAAGGAAACTTAAGCTGGAACTGTATTTTGTAACGCCTTTCTGAGTTAAGAGTTACTGTAACCATCAAGCATATGTAAACTAGAAACCACCAAGCATTTGTACCTTTGAAACCATTACGCTTTGTCTCAAAAGCACTACAAATAAACCAAGTTACTGTTTCTTTGAAAACAAGCCTCTCTGTCTGAATTTGAAGATCTCTTAGTATATGGTGGCAGCAAAAATACACAGTGGTAATAGTTAATGTCATCACAGTTATACAATGGAAAAGAGAAGTCAAGCATAATCACACATTTTAAGTAAACTGACTTCAGTAAACTTAGGAAAAACTGAGCATGATCCCATGGACAGGAATAAGAAGAGAGAAAGGAGTTCATAATGGATTAGAGTTTCTGAAAAACAATATATAGGGACTCATATATTGCACCGGGAATGTGGCGCAGCTGGCTAAGTGTCAGCTGCATAAGATCTCTCTGACCAGTAGGTCATGAGTTCGAGGCCTGCCCGGGTTGAGGTGGGTGCTCGACATTTAAGTGTAGCCTGCTGTCGACCTTTGCAGCCTGAAAGACAGTTGCATCTGTCAAGTAGGAGATAAAGGTACCACATTAAGTGGGGAGGCAAATTTTGACTGAATTATGAGGCCATTAAAGAACTCCAGGAACGCTGAGGAATGCGGAAGGAACAACAAGGGACGCTGAGAACTCAGAGATGAGGAATGCGCCAACTCCACCTGGTGGCCAGAGTTTGCCTCTGTTCGTCTATATGTTGTGTATGTGGAAACGGCAGGGATTGTCTGCTAAGTATGTGTACCTGTAATCTGCTCTGAGTCCCCTTCGGGGTGAGAAGAGCGGAATATAAATAATGTGTATTATTATTATTATTATTATAGGCTTCAGAACAAACCTAGATGGCCGACTATAATAAGAAGGAAATATCACAAGCAGGAACATAAACAGTGGCCAAAAATGGACACAGTATTCCAGGTGCAGTTTGATGAAGCAGGATCCAATGATAATACTTGGGAAAGGACGTTTGGTAATGTGCCTCAGGCACTGGCAGGATTTGGCTGACTGCATGCATTAGAGAAAGCCGTAGGTACGTATTTTGGCTTCAGACATGTATGTTCTAGGCATGAGAAAAAAGTTATGAAAATTAAAAGAATCGGAAGGGATTCGTAAGAAATGCTACTTTTGAGTATTTCCGCATCTGGAACGCCAACCAGGAAGTGGACTTTCTTTATAGAACTTCGGGGGCCAGGATTTTCTTAAGTATCGTAATAAGGTCGTAAGGGGGGGCACCCTCCTTCTCTCTCACCACCCTCCCGCCTCCCTTGCCAATAAGTATTATGGCAAGCCAAGCCCTAAACTCGCTCCTTCTTTCGGCTGGAAGCCAGGAAAAATGTAAACAGAGAGGTTTACTCAGTAAATCTGCAAGGAGGGCACTTTGGATGAAGGGCCCTCCTTTGTGGATTTACTTTTGAGTAAACCTCTCTGTTTACATTTTTTCCAGGCTTCCCTGCCTCTCCTGCCTGCCAGGATCTAAAGCATCAAAGAGTATTGGGGTGAGAAACCAACCTAATGTATAATAGAATGAATGCTACTGTAAGTGCCTAATATTATAAGTAATCCAACTGGGCATATACCTACATTCCATGCACATGCAATAATACAGCAGTAATAACAATGGGTATAAGAAGAGGTAAAATTCAAACCGAAGTATTCTGACCCTCTGGTCCCTCCTCAAGCGGTGCAAACTGCAAACGGCTCTTCTCTATGAGCCCGGGAGGCAGCCTCTCCCGGGCAAAGCCCGGGCACAGCGTTTGCTGCCTGGGTGCACATACATATTCTTTGGGGAGGATTTGCTGCAGAATCCGGGCTCATAGAGAAGAGCCCGTTTGCACCGCTTGAGGAGGGACCAGAGTCAGAATACTTCGGTTTGAATTTTACCTCTTCTTATACCCATTGTTATTACTGCTGTATTATTGCATGCGCATGGAATGTAGGTATATGACCAGTTGGATTACTTATAATATCTAGGCACTTAGTCTATAAGTTAGCATTCATTCTATTATACATTAGGTTGGTTTCTCACAGGATCTAAAGCGTGCCAAGCCTTGATGCGCTTTAGATCCTGGCAGGGGAGGAGGAGTGGACGGGCCCTTCCTGCCCCTTCTGCCTGCCAGGATCTAAAGCCTTGAAGAGGCTTCATGACGGGCCAACTTCAGCCCTCCAGGTGTTTTGGACTTCAACTCCCACCATTCCTCACAGCCTCAGGCCTCTTCCTTTTCCTCTCAGCCTGGGCAAACTTGGGCCCTCGCTCCCTCAGGATCGGGGTGAGAGAGAGGCAGCGAGGAGCGAGGGGGGGCTCCTCCTCCTTTTTTTGCTGCTTCCAAGAATAGAATACCCCCTCCCTCCCTCCTTCCTATTTGGAGAGTCCCATCTAGAATTCAGTGTGATTTATTCAAGTTATGGCCTACAACTCCCAGAAATCCCAGCCAATTTACCAGCTGTTAGGATTTCTGGGAGTTGTAGGCCAAAACCATCTGGAATGCGCATGCGCTGGCATACGAACTACTAACAAATTTCGTTAGTAATGACGTTACATTTTAGAAATTTTTGGAAATTTTTTTGTAAGTCTTTCTATTACTAATCAACCCCCCCCCCATTAGATTTTTGATTCCCTATTTTTGGGTTCTAAACCATGCCTATTATGTTCTACTAAGAATTCTCATCCCTTATCATTTAAATCTCATTATTTGCGTACTTATTTATTTAGACTTCTCACTACCCAAGTTCTTTATGGAGATCTGTCAAAAATGCACCCCTCCTGTCGAGATTATTTGGCTCCCTGGCTTTTCTAAACATCACTTGCCTGTTTTGCACGGATTGGCCTCATATGGCACTGTCATTTGTAATAAGGTAATAGGTCTTAAAATTGCGTGTGTGACATCTCATTACTTCTGCTGAGGTGCATCTGATCCTTTCCCCCAAATAGATGCCATTATCACAGCACTCTCTCTGTTAGAGGCTGTTCTCTGTAGATAGTCTCTCCCAGAATATTTTTGGGAGCTAATTCCCGAAATGACTACTGAAGAAATAGGTTTATAATGAGATTGGAATGATTCTGTTATATCAGGGTTGTCATATTCCAGTCCCTCAAATCTGGGCATTTCTCTTTTGTGTATCAATCATGCACCAACCCTATTTACAATCTTTTTCAGCATGATGCTCCAAAGGGCTACGGCAGACCTCGAAGAAGAAGATGGCATATATATACGCTATCGTACTGATGGCAGCTTGTTCAACTTAAATTGTCTGAAGGCTCACACTAAGACTCTAAACTATCTAGTCCGTGAGCTGCTTTTTGCTGACGATACTGCCCTTGTCGCCCATTCAGAAGCAGCCCTGCAGCGCCTCACATCCTGCTTTGCAACGGCTGCAGAGCTGTTTGGGCTGGAAGTCAGCCTGAAGGAAATGGAAGTCTTCTACCAGCCCGCACCACAGGAAGAACACCGTCATCCCCACGTCAGCATAGGCACATCTGTGCTTAAGTCCGTTCAGCAGTTCACCTGCCTGGGAAGCTTCATCTCTTCAGATCCCAAGATTGACAAAGAGATAGATCACAGATTAGCAAAGGCATAGAGTGCATTTGGAAGGCTTCACAAGAGTCTGGAGGAACAAGCACCTGAGGCAAAGCACCAAAATCAGTGTGTACAGAGCTATCGTACTGTCTATTCTCCTTTATGGGTCTGAAACATGGGTCACCTATCGCCAACACCTACGACTCCTTGAACACTTTCATCAGTGCTGTCTTTGCACAATCCTAAATATACACTGGACCGACTACGTGACGAATGTTGCTGTCCTTAAGCAAGCAGGGATCACCAGCATTGAGGCCATGCTATTGAGAACACAGCTGCGCCGGGCAGGGCACGTTTCTAGGATGGAGGACCACAGTCTCCCAAAGATACTACTCTACGGTGAACTCGCCACGGGTCAGCGGAAGAGAGGCGCCCCCCAAAAGAGATATAAGGACTCCCTGAAACAACATCTCAGGCTCGGCCAGATTGATCACCAACAATGGTCCACCCTGGCCTCACATCGGTAGGCCTGGAGGCGCACTATCCACAATGCTGCAGCCTCTTTCGAGATGGCACGCCGAATGGGTCTCGAAGAGAAACGACAACACAGAAAGAACCGCAACTTGGAAACAACATCACCCAAGGAGACTTTCTGCTGTGCTTTCTGCAACCGGACTTGCCTATCTCGGATTGGCCTTTTTAGTCATCAACATGCTTGTAGAAATCGTGGGATGAGTCCTTCCTAAGAATCTTCATTCGCAAAGAATGCCGAGAGAGAGAGAGAGAGAGAGAGAGAGAGAGAGAGAGAGAGAGATCATAAAAACATATATACTAATTCAGCAAGTTCTAATTTGCCTTCTAATATAGGTTGTACATATGAAATGCTGTACTATTGCTTCCATTTTGGTTTTGGTACCAGCATAATGTCGTGCTTAAAGGATAACCAATATTCAAATCTATACATAAACACACTATATTGGGTTGTTGTCAGAATTAATAGAGTTTCCGCTTATCCTCTTAGGCCCCTTCTATACTGTCACATAAAAAAAGTATCTGCTTTGAACTGGGTTATCTGGCATGTAAACTCACATAATCCTGTGAATTATCTGATTTGATAATCTGGATTATATGGCAGTGTAGAAGGGGAATAGAATGATGCAAACTAAATAAAAGTGTAATGACATTTTGTCATGCTCAGACACATAGAATAATAGAATCATGGAGTTGGAAGAGAACTCGTGGACCATCCAATCCAACCCCCTACCAAGAAGCAGAAAAATGGCATTCAAAGCACCTCTGCCATCCAGCCTCTGCTTAAAACTATGTCACTTCTTTCCACCTGATACTAAGGCTGCTGTCCAAGTCCTGAACAGGTGCTTGGCCGCTGTGATGGTCTGGATGAGGGCTAACAAATTGAAATTGAATCCAGACAAGACAGAGGCACTCCTGATCAGTCGAAAGGCCGAACAGGGCATAGGGTTACAGCCTGTGTTGGATGGGGTTACACTCCCCCTGAAGACGCAGGTTCGCAGCCTGGGTGTGATCCTGGACTCATTGTTGAGCCTGGAACTCCAGGTTTCGGCGGTGACCAGGGGAGCATGTTGTGGTGACATGATAATTTTGTTACAAGATAAATGTAATTTTACATGTGTGTTGAAATGTTGGGGTAATGTGAGCCGGAGAGAGCTGATATTAAGAGCACATCTCGGCAGGGAGAGCAGAGTTGCCATAGCAACGTGGCTGTGAGGCAGAAGTGGGAGGAGTCAACAGCCTTCTGTCAGAGCCAGGAGTAGAATTCTGGGAGTTTGAATTTGACAGTTGAAGTTGTCTGTTGGCCAGCAGATGTGATCAGAGTCAGTTGGTACTGAGAAGCTCAGAGAGAGCAGTTGTGTTTAGACCAGCTCAAGGAGCTGAGAGGTGGATAGTTAATCCAGTCCAACTCAAGGAGTTGAGAAGGTGTTAGGATACTCAGCCTAGGATAAAAGCTGAGGGAAGAAGTTAAGGATAACTTCTAACAGTTAAAAGGAACAGTCCAGAGGTTTGGCTGGGAGAGCCAACCTGTAGTTTATGCTGACGCATAAAAGTGGCAAGAAAAGCCTAATTTAAGACTGTGTAACGTTTAAGAAAGAACCTCTGTGGAAGAATAACCATCAAGCCTTGTACCGCTGAGAGAGAATATTGAAACTTCGTAACCAGCAAGCTAAAGTTCACATTTAAAAATAAACTTGTTACAGTTTCTTGGTTCATAAGCCTCCTGGTGTTTATATTTAAAGACAAGCCTCATTCTGAAGCCTAATAGTAATTAACACATCATCTCTCTTTACAAACGGTGGTCAAATAGTTACCTCAGTATTAAATTGGTGGCAGCTAGATATACAGTTTCCTCACAGAGTGGGGACATCTCTCATAAATTGGTGGCAGTTTTAAGTACGACTCTTTACAAACTGGTGGCAGTGGGTGGGATAGCCTGCCCTGTCACGGTGTAAAAGTTGGCGTGTGAAGACGAGTCCTTACAAAATGGTGGCAGTGATGGGATTAAAGGATAGCCTGCCCTGCCACATTTCCAAAAGTTGAACGGTGAATAGAATCTTTACACATGTGAACAGCTAAAACTTGTGTGCCAGCTGCGCCTCGAGAAGTCTGACTTGGCTACGGTAGTACACGCTCTGGTTACATCCCGTATAGTCTACTGCAACGCGCTCTACGTGGGGTTGCCTTTTAAGGCTGTTCGGAAGCTTCAATTGGTCCAACGGACGGCAGCCAGATTACTAACAGGAGCGGGGCTCAGGGAGCATACTACTCCTCTGTTGCGTCAGCTCCTCGAACTGGGACAGCATCTCTGGGCCCCAGAAGCCGGGAATGTTGACAATGGGCAGCCTTCAGTGGGAAAGACTCATGAAGAGGAAGGCAAAGAGGCAGAGAATACAGTGCTGCTTGACTGGGAACCAGCCAAGAAAGGCCTTGCTTCCTTAGTAGGCCTGCTTTTAATGTAAGCCACTTTGATTCTTTGTGGAGAGAAAAAGCAGAATATAAATAAACATATTTTTTTAAACCAGGGAGAAGAAGAAAAGGTTTATTATGGTCCTTCTTTGTAATACTAGACTTACAATGTATTATATCTGTGCCAATCCATGATGTATCATTTTAGGAACAGGACAGGTAAGTGACCTTTTAATATATTAAACAGAAAAACACATTTCTGATGGTATAGCTCCAGGAGAGGTTTACTGCCTTAATGGATTATACTGAAATCCTGATAACCATAATCAGCTGAAAAAAATGCTCACAGAAAGCCTGAGGCAGACCATCTTATTGGACTAGCTTTGCAGAGACCGTTCTTTTTTCCAATCGTTGGAAGATCTTGGTATGCATTTTTTAATCTTTTCATATTCTTTATATATTCATTTCTTAATTTACTATTATCTAGTCCAGTGTTTTTCAACCTTTTTTGAGCCGCAGCACACTTTTTACATTTACAAAATCCCGGGGCACGCCACCAACCAAAATGACACAAAATGACACTCTAACACAGTAATACATATCGTTTATATGTTTTAAAATGTATTTATACACTCAGTGTGAAACCTGGGCCTGTTTCGATGAACACAACATAGATATCCTGGCAGGAATGGCAGAAAGACACAAACTTCCCACACAGAACTCCCATAACCAAGAGAAAATGCTATAAGAGTTTGGTGGGCATTGACCTTGAGTTTTGGGGTTGTAGTTCACCTATATCCAGAGAGCACGGTGGACTCAAACAATGTTGGATCAGGACCAAACTTGGCATGAATACTCAATATGCCCAAATATGAACACAGATGGAGTTCAGGGGAAATAGACCTTGACATTTTGGAGTTGTAGTTGCTGGGATTTATAGTTCCCCTATAATTAAGGAGCATTCTGAACCCCACCAATGATAGAACTGGGCCAAACTTCCCACACAGAACCCCGGGGCCGGTGCTGGACTGAATCATCAGGCATTAGGCTGGGGGGGGGGGAGGCAAGAGGAGGTCTCTACTTGGGGAAAGGGAGGCGGGCCTTCCCAATGCATGGAGAGGGAGAGACCAAGTAGACAACGGATGGGGAGGGGGTGTTTGTAATTTTGTGCCTTTATCGAGGTAGGTTTCTTAGGTTTTTTATACTTCAACACACTAGGCTCTCCCCCCGCCCCCTTCCTGGAGGTTCCAATTTCCCACGGCACACCTGATGATCGCTCATGGCACAGTACTGTGCCATGTTTGGGAAACACTGGTATAGAGGGCAAGAGGAACAATTGTAAACATACTTTGCATCAATTTCATTAAGGATTTAATTTTCCATTTGTGGCATTGAAAATGAACATAATTTGTAGTTAGGTTTCTCACTGCTGTTTTAAAGAACGATTCCCCTCTTTTTTGCCTTTAAAATTGTTCATAAAAAATAGGAAAGTATTCCTGTCATCTTTAATATGAGCTTCTCTGTAAGGAGGATGGACTAAATGGTTTGTGAGAGTTTCCTGGCAAGTCCAGCTAGTGTAAACGTCAAAATATTGTTTCTGCATCTTCAATCTTTGCTTTTGGTGAAGTCAAACGGTTTCCATCCCTGAGCAAACTGCAGCACTTTCTTCCTCTGGTCGTCAAAGTTCTCCCGCAGTCCTTTCCTCCAAAGCCTGGGCTCCAAATCCAGCATGCCACCAATGATTTCCTTTCGAAGTAGGAGAAACACAACAGGAGGTTACCGCTTTCTGGTTTTAACTAACCTGGAAATCTCGCAGCTATCCAAAACAGGGACTGCAAAATGGGAAGGGACGGAGCAGTCCAAGCTTTGCATTATACAGGTCATTCACACCCTTGGGCACAACTCGAAAACATACCATCCAAACTAATTTCCACAAGGAACATGTGGGTGGAGTGGGAACATGCGATTTGTATAAACACATCCCTTCCTCCCCTGAAAAACCATCTATTATGTTCTAGGTCAGTGGTTCTCAACCTTCCTAATGCCGCAACTTCAGCATCCTTTTGAGGGGGCTGGGTATCCTGCCCCCACAGGTTTCTGACATGATCCCAAGACCCACTACCATGGAACACCAACAGCAAGACCCCCTGGCAGCCCCTGAACTGGACTGGGATCAGTCCTGGGACTTCCAAGTTGGGGAGCATGGATTCAACTTGGGAGTCCCTGGAGCCTGGAGCGGAACCTGGACCGCCCACTGCCGAGGGGACCATTGGAGGAACTACCGAGGGATCTGGCGCCGAACGGAGGCTCACTGTTGGTGAGTCACCCCCTGAGCACCTACCTATGCCGGACGGGCCCGGCCACTCGCCGGTGGATCTCCCCGGCTGCCCTTGTGCCTATTGTTTGACGCTGATGCTGGACGTTACAGAGATTCTGTCCTGCGCCCGAACCCCCCCCCCCCCCTTGCGTGGCCTGGACAGAGGGGGCGGGGTGGTTGGATGATGGGCAGGCAAAGATGGCGGACGGCCTTGAAGAATTTGAATACTTGGGGGGGGGAGTTGATTTTATCATTTGGGAGTTGTAGTTGCTGGGATTTAGAGTACACCTACAGTCAAAGAGCATTCTGAAGTCCACCAATGATGGAATTGAACCAAATGTGGCACACAGGACTCCCATGACCAAGTAAAATACTGGAAGGGTTTGGTGGACACTGACCTTGAGTTGTAGTACACTTACATCCATGGAGCACTATGGATTCAAACAATGATGGATCTGGACCAAACTTGGCACAGATACTCAATCTGCTCAAATGTCAACAGTGGTGGAGTTTGGGAAAAAATAGACTTGACATTTGGGAGTTGTAGTTGCTGGGATTTAGAGTTCATTTGAAATCAAAGAGCATTCTGAACTCCACAACCGATGGAATTTAACCAAACTTGGCACACAGAGCTCCCATGACCAACAGAAAATACTGGAAGGGGTTGGTGAGCATTGACTTTGAGTTTGGTAGTTGTAGTTCACCTACCTCCAAAGAGCACCGTGGACTTAAACAATGATGGATCTGGACCAAACTTGGCACAGATACTCAATATGCCAAATGTCAACACTGGTGGAGTTTGGGGGAAATAGACCTTGACATTTGGGAGTTGTAGTTGCTGGGATTTATAGTTTGCCTACAATCAAAGAGCATTTGATTAGTTAGCCTAGTTTCTGTTTTCAAATCAGTCAGCTAACTGTCCTTGTGAAAAGCACATCAGGCAGACTACTTTCAAATAAGGAATAAAACAGAAAATAAATAAAGGAGAAAGAAAGGAGCACTGGTAAGTTCCTGGGGTAAATTTGTGGCTTAGATTCTAGTATTGCTTTAGGTCTTTGTTAGCTCGCGCCCTATCGGGCGCGATAGAGCATAAACTTGTAACAAGTCGGAGAAGAAATATCCAAAGACTTGTAAAAATTACATTAAGTAAATTAAGACCACAACAAAACAGTTAATCTACAAAAAACATTAATAAGAAATGGAGGTAGCCAGCCAGCAGTGGGAGGGGGGTTTCAGTGTTTTGCATTGAGTGTCACATGTATGACTACCTGCCTGCCGGGCAGAAGTCTTGGGTGTGCGTTCGCTGCAGTGAGCTCCTGGCTCTCAGGAACGTGTTTCTTCCCTTGAAGCCAGGGTAGCAGACCTGAGAAGCACAGAGAGGAAGTGAGGCTGGAGGATAAGATCTCCAGAGATGCAACAGGAGCATCCCACTCCATGATGAGCAGCCCTCCAGCTGCCTTGGAAAATGGGGGTCTTGGGCAGGGAGAACATCAGTCTGAGGAAGAGGGACCGGCTCCCTCAGTTGGGACCCCTTCCTCAGAGGCTGTGCCCATATCTTCGTGCACCGAAGGTACTTCTCGACGGGTGGTAGGAGGTGGGCTTCGTGTAGTAGGTGATTCGATTGTCCGGAACATAGAAAGCTGGGTTTGTGATGGACGTGATGACCGCATGGTAAATTGCCTGCCGGGTGCAAAGGTCGCGGACATTACGAGGCATCTAGATAGGCTGGTAGATAGTGCTGGGGTGGAGCCAGTGGTCGGGTACACGTTGGTACCAATGACATTGGGAAGGCTAAGCGGATGGTCCTGGAAGCCAAATTTAGGTTGCTAGGTAGAAGATTAAGGTCCAGGACCTCAAAGGTAGCATTCTCGGAAATGCTACCTGTTCCACGCGCAGGGACAGCCAGACAGGCAGAGCTCAGGAGCTTCAATGCGTGGATGAGGCAGTGGTGTCGAGAGGAAGGTTTTAGATTTGTTAGGAACTGGGGAACATTTTCAGGAAAGCCAGACCTGTACAAAAGGGACGGGTTACACTTGAACGAAAATGGAACCAGACTGCTGGCGACTAATATTAAAAAAGATTTCAGAGCAGCTTTTAAACTGATTCCTAGGGGAAAGTCGACAGGAGCTGGGCAGCTTCCGGTTCGAGAGGGTGAAATGCCAAGTATGGAGGACGAAATCCATACACAAATGGCTGAGTCAACAGAAAAGATAGATAGTAGTAGTCGAGAGGTAGGACATGGTAGGCCTTCTACAAATTCTCACAAACAGCCAAAGTTGAAAGTGCACCAGAGAAATAAATATAAATGTCTGTACGCAAACGCTAGAAGCCTTCGAACAAAAAATAGGGGAGTTGGAATATTTGGCAAAGGAAAAAAATATTGATATTATTGGCATAACAGAAACCTGGTGGACGGAGGAAAACAAATGGGACACAAAGATTCCAGGTTATAAACTGTTCAGGAAAGACAGGAGAGGGAAAATGGTGGCGGTGTGGCCCTGTACATAAATGAGGAGCTAGAATCTCATGAATTAGAACTTCAAGAAATTTCAAACTCACCTACAGAAACATTGTGGATAAAAGTCCCAGGACAAAAACTAATCTAGCACTAGGGATCTGCTATCGCCTCCCAACCAAACTCCAGAGGCAGACTGCTATCTGGAAAATGAAGTTAAACAGGCCTCAAAAAGAAATACATTAGTCATAATGGGGACTTCAACTATCCCCAAATAGATTGGCCAAATTCTTGTTCTACGCATGAAAGAGAGACAAGGTTCCTCGACATGCTAGCTGATTATTCCCTTGAGCAGATGGTCATGGAACCAACCAGGGGAAAGGGGATCCTGGACTTGGTGCTAACTAATGAACAAGATCTCGTTCAAGATGTCCTTGTAACTGAGCCCATAGGTACCAGTGACCACAACACAATAACCTTCAACTTAAGTTTGATAGCAAACTGTCAGTAAAAACTAACACAGAGACCTTAAATTTTCACAAAGGGAATTTCACCAAAATGAGAAAAATTGTAAAGAACAAACTAAAAGGAGCAGTAAAAAATCAAATCCCTCCAAAATGCTTGAAACTGTTTAAAAATACCTTAAAACAGGCCGAACTAAAATGCATTCCAATAAAAAGAAAGAGGCATGGAAAGTCCAAAAGGACACCAGTATGGCTTACAAACGAAGTAAAAGATGTGATTGGAAAGAAGAAAACTCATTTAAGAAATGGAAGGCTCTTCCTACCGAGGAGAACAGAAAGGAACACAAGCTCTGGCAAACTAAATGCAAAGCAACAGTCAGGAAAGCCAAGAGAGATTTTGAGGCACACATAGCAAAGAATATTAAAAACAACAAAAACTTCTTTAAGTACATCAGAAGCAGGAACCCAACTAGAAAAGCAGTTGGGCCACTCGACGACAATGGCCAGAAAGGGAAAATCAGCGAAGACAAAGAGATTGCTGAGCGGCTAAATGACTTCTTTGCCTCCGTTTTCACACAGGAGGACAGACAACATATGCCTTCAGCTGAGTCAGTTTTTTCAGGGAGGGAATTAAAAGAATTAAAACAGATAGAGATAAACAAGGAGGATGTTCTCATATGCCTTACTAAACTAAATGTCAACAAATCACCAGGTCCAGACGGCATCCACCCCAGAGTTCTTAAGGAACTCAAGTGTGAAATTGCTGAACTTCTAGCTAAGATATATAACCTTTCTCTAAGATCAGGCACTGTACCCGAGGACTGAGGGGAGGCAAATGTAACACCGATCTTCAAGAAAGGATCCAGAGGTGATCCAGGAAATTATAGACCAGTCAGTTTATCCTCAGTTCCAGGCAAAGTGATGGAAACCATTATTAAAGAAAAAATTACTAGGCACAGAGAAGAACAGGCATTGCTGAAAGAAAATCAACATGGTTTCTGCAAAGGCAAATCATGTCTTACTAACTTGTTAGAATTCTTTGAGGGTGTAAATAAACACATAGATAAAGGGGACCCAATTGATATTGTTTACCTTGACTTTCAAAAGGCTTTTGACAAAGTCCCTCACCAAAGGCTCCTAAATAAGCTCTTCAGCCATGGAATCAGGGGACAGGTCTTGTCCTGGATTGGAACCTGGCTAAACTGTAGGAAACAAAGGGTGGTAATAAATGGACACTTCTCTGGGTGGAAAGAGGTGGGAAGTGGCGTACCCCAAGGTTCAGTTTTGGGTCCGTTACTTTTTAATTTATTCATTAATGATCTGGATGTAGGAGTGAATTCTGAGGTAGCAAAGTTTGCAGACGACACTAAATTGTTCAGGGTAGTTAAAAATGAAACTGATTGTAAAGAGCTCCAGAAAGATCTCTCGAAATTGAGTGAATGGGCAACAAAGTGGCAAATGCATTTTAACCTAAACAAGTGTAAAGTCATGCACATCGGGGCAAAGAACCCCAACTACACTTATCAACTGATGGGGTCAAAGCTTTCGAGACAAACCAGGAAAGGGATCTTGGGGTCTTGGTGGACAGCTCAATGAAGATGTCAACCCAGTGCGCTGCAGCAGTGAAAAAGCAAATTCTATGCTAGGCATGATCAGAAAGGGAATCGAAAATAGGTCAGCAAATGTTGTATTACCTCTCTACAAATCTATGGTAAGGCCACATTTCGAGTACTGTGTACAATTCTGGTCTCCGCACCTTAAGAAGGATATAACGGAACTGGAAAAGGTACAGAAAAGGGCAACAAGAATGATCCAAGGGATGGAGCGGCTCCCTTATGAAACCAGGTTGCAACGCCTTGGTCTTTTCAGCCTTGAAAGACGGCGTTTAAGAGGTGACTTGATCGAAGTGTATAAAATCATGCATGGGATAGAAAAGGTGAATAAAGAAAAATTATTTTCTTTGTCACAAAACACTAGGACTAGAGGGCACTCCCTGAAGCTCCAAGGTAGGAAAATTAGGACTAATAAAGGGAAATATTTCTTCACCCAGAGGGTCATTGGGTTATGGAACTCACTTCCAGAAGAGGTTGTGACAGCTGTCAGCCTGAACAACTTCAAGGCAGGATTAGACAGATTCATGGATACCAAGTGTATCGGTAGTTACTGAAAAGGACATTCAAGTGCCACCGGAGTTGGTTGAGGTAGGCAGGATTTCTGGTACTGGTTGTGGGGGTCGGGAGCAGGTCAGGGTTTTGCCTCCCTTCTGCTCGAGATCCCCGTGTACAACTGGTGGGCCACTGTGTGATACAGAATGCTGGACTAGATGGGCTGAGGTCCGATTCAGCATGGCTCTTCTTATGTTCTTATGTTCTTATTCTGAACCCCTCCCCGAACAACAGAATTGGGCCAAACTTCCCATATAGAACCCCCATGATCAACAGAAAATACTGTGTTTTCTGATGATCTTTGGTGACCTTCGGACACCCCCTCGTGACCCCCCCAGGGGTCCTGACCCCCAGGTTGAGAACCGCTGTTCTAGATTCTATTTGGCAAAGAAAGACAATCAAGTTACCCCTTAAATCCAGTACTGAGGGTTTCACACACACAATATGGATTTTGCTAACAAAAATTAAGCCCTATAGCTCTGAGCAAAAATATAATTCTCCTTTTGCCTTTACACAGAGAGAACCTAGTATCCAACAGACTAGATATGTAGTACAGCTCAGTTACGGATATATCATATTGCTCTTACATGTCATAAAGTACGTAATAAAATGGCCATGCCTATTCAGCCTAAGCTTCTCATCATATGCCTTGCGTCCGCAGCCCAGAACAGAAGCTGTTCATTTCAATACCTTTCCAAAATAAAAAGGAAACTTGTGTTGATCTTCAATGACATGAGCAAAGCCGCCTTGGAGACCAAAATCCACAGCAAAGTAGGGCAAACCTTTCGGAACCTAAACACAAGAAACCAAAAGTGGGTCATTTCTTTTATTTTTAAAAATGAAAATCGTAATTTTATGCCAGGCCCTTGAAATGCTGAACATTAACAGATTACTTATTTATTTAGATTTAAAACCTGTTGAATCTAGACAACTTAGAACAGAAAGAATGGAGGTTGCATCTAACAGCCAGGACAGATATTTTCAAAATACTCTTCCCTGAAGGTTAAAATGACTCTTGTTTTTGTGCTTTTCGGCGGCCTTGCTCTCCTTCTCGCGTGTCCCATGAGCAGCCACGGGGGCGGGGAGAGTGGAGGGAGGAGGCAGAAAAGCCGCGCATGGGGAAAGGGGGGAGGGAAAGGCGCGCTTCTCTCCCCTTGCTCTCTCACCCCCCGCGTGCGCCTTCCTCGGTGGCGGAGGTAGGAAAGGCGCGTGAGGGAGAAGAGGAAGGTGCATGGCGCCTGTCCTTCCTCCCATACTCATGCGCGCCTTTACCACCGCTGCTGCCGAGGAAGGCATGGGGGGGGAGCAAGGGGAGAGGAGTGCGTCTTTAGAGGTCCCTTCCAACACTATTACTATTATTATAATTAATTAATTTTTAGGGGGGGCACTGAGCAAAATAATTTTTGGAAAGGGGCGGTAGGCCAAAAAAGTTTGGTAACCTCTGGTATAGACTGACCTCTTTGTAGTTGACTAAGCAAAGGCACCCTCTTAAGTAGATAATAATTTTAATTATTCATCCCATGTGATTCAAAGCAAACCAATGCAATTTTAAGCATATGTACTGCTCAAGCAAGACCTACTCAATGGGACTTTCTTTTGAATAAGGGTGCAACTGCACTGTAGAATTAATACAGTTCAACCCCTATAATTCTCATGGCTCCACACTATGGAATTCTGGGAGTAGTAGATTTACAAGGTGTTTAGCATCCTCTGCCAAACTGTGCTGCCGCCTCACCAAACTACAACTCCACAGCATTCCACAGCCACGGTAGCTAAAATTGTGTCTACACTGATTCCACAGTGTAGAAGCATGCTAAGATGTGATTTAGAACAGCAGTCTTAGACATTAAGATAAATAAACTGGCAGAGAAAGCTCTGTGCTAGCTCCACCATGAGTTAACACAGGATTAATAAAAAATGTTGTCTTCCAACATCAACCTAGGCCAGGGGTGCTCACACTTTTCCAGCAGGCGAGCTACATTTGCAATAACCAAGTCAAAAAAATAGCTTTGTGCGCGCAGGCGGCTTCTGCGCATCGCACCTTCCGCGCCGTGCACCATGCCAGCCCCCCCCCCCCGTAGGCCTCTCTACCGCTGTCGGAGCCCCGCCGCACTGATCTGGGCGGGGCTCCGCCTGCAAGGGAGGCAAGGCGCTCCGCAGGCCCCACCTGGCGCTCGTCCCACCTCTCTCTCGCCCGGATGAAGCAGGGCAAGAGAGGGGCGGGCGGAAGGCGGCAGCAAAACCCGCCCGCCCGCCCCCCTCTCGCCTTGCTGCATCCAGGCGAGAGAGAGGTGGGAGGAGCGCCAGGCGGGGCCTGCGGAGGCCCCGCCTTCCTCTCTGCCCGCCCCTCTCTCGCCCGGCTCCATGGCGGAACCGAGTGAGAGGGGGGAGGCGCTCCAGCCCCGTAGGCCTCGCTAGCGCTGTCGGAGCCCCGCCGCACCGATCCGGGCGGGGCTCCGGCGGCGATGGAGAGGCCTCCGGGGCTGGCACTCCTCCCACCTCTCTCTCGCCCGGATGGAGCAGGGCAAGAGAGGGGCGGGCGGAATGCAGCGGCAAAACATTTCCACCCGCCCCTCTCTCGCCCTGGCGGAACCGGGCGAGAGAGAGGTGGGAGGAGCGCCAGCCCCGTAGGCCTCTCTATCGCTGTTGGAGCCCCACCGCACCGATCTGGGCGGGGCTCCGGCGGCGATGGAGAGGCCTGCAGGGGAGGCAAGGCGCTTCTCCCACCTCTCTCTCGCCCAGTTCCGCCATGGAGCCAGGCGAGAGAGGGGTGGGTGGAGAGGAAGGCTGGGCCTCTGCAGGCCCCGACTGGCGCTCCTCCCAATTCAATCTCGCCCGGTTCTGCCATGGAGCTGCGCGAGAGAGGGGCGGGCGGAGAGGAAGGCTGGGCCTCCGCAGGCCCCGCCTGGAGCTCCTCCCACCTCAATCTCGCGTTAAGAGGACCAACAAGTGATTGACCTGGTCAGGGCCTGAAGATCACCCGGATGAGGCCCACAGATTGACCGGTCGATCACGATCTACTTAATGAGCACCCCTGACCTAGGCAGTCTAACATTTGGATCTCCAACAGAAGATCCTTTTATGAACATTACTATGACTATATTGGCCCACTGGAATTCAAATCACACCTTTTCCATGAACTTTATTTAAACGTATTTCTCCATTCATGGTTCTGTTTTTATAAAATATAGGGCAGGTAGAAAAAAACACGAATGTGTGGACAAACCGCTTTGTATTACTACCAAAGCACTTCAGTACATACCGATTTGCGGACATCTTTTGAAGACAGATCAATCAGTTTTTTATTCATGGACCATTCTTCATCAGACTCCATTATAGCTTTCTGAAAAAAATATTGCAAGGACTATGAAACACTCACAGAACGACATTAGACACCGCAAATGAAATACTTTATAATCTGTAATTTAAAAATAAGATGAAAGGGAAGATTGTGGAATTTCAATAGTGCATATTAATTTTATAAGGCAAAAAATTAAGTTCAGACACATTTTTGTAATTTGTAGAATTCAATTTACATAGATTAAAGTATATTGAAGACTGATCTCATTCTAATTTTATTCAGTATCATTCTCTTTTTATTTTTGTAATGTCAGAACTGTAGCCTAACTTTAGCTTGATACAAATTGACTTAGAATGAGAAGTTTTGGGTTGTAAATTAAAAATGCTGCAAGCCCTGAACAGTTCTCCTAAATTAATTATGTTTTATTATCCCTTTTTTGTATATAAAATGTGTAGAAATCAAAGTAAAGACTCAAAATGCCATCCTTCTTTTGCCATTACAATCAACAGCATCTATATTTCAGCCACTGCTATCCTTAATTGATTTAGATCTACCACATCTATTTAATTACTTACCTTTTTGGCCTGTTACTATTGATGTGTTTGTTGACTATTTTGATTTGTTTATATCGTTTATTATTACATTGAATGTTTGCCATCTTTTGTTGGAAACCTCCCCGGGTGCCTCTAGGAAGATAGGGCGAGTTATAAATAGTTTTTTAAAATTATTATTTAATTATTATTGATGTAGTTTTAAGTGGCCCTCTATTTCAGGGGTGGGCAATTATTTTTTCCAAGGGGCCACACGAGAGCAAAAAAATATTATGGAGGGCCACACCTAAAGGCAGAACTACATTCTAATCTACATTATTTATTTATTTACTTACTTACTTACTTACTATATTTACTATATATTACACATCGTTAATATTAACATATTAATATATCAAGAAATATTCATATATTATTAGTATTAATATCATAATTATTATATTATAGTATATATAGAGACATTATAATATATTGAAGTTATAATATAATATAACATTATATTATTTATTACATTATTATTAAATAATATTAAAAACCACTAAAATAAAATAAAATGAAATTCAAGAAGACAAGGTGCGAACCAAGATAGAGGCTGAAATCCCAAAGAGAGGAAGGATCCCAAGATGGAATGGCCCAATGGACCCAGCCGCCGCCACAGCAGAGCAGAGCAGAGCAGAGCAGAAGACGATCGGAGGCTGCAGGCCTCTGCCCGCTCTCGTTCCCAGCCGTTCCCCAGCTGTCATGGAGTGCCTGCCATCCCGGGAGGCGATCCAGGCCTGCAGCGGGAGCAGTTGGCGAGTGATCGCCCTGGCGAACCGGAAGACGATCAAGGCTTCCAGGTGCCACTGCAGCTCGCCGACTGCTCCTGCTGCAGGCCCGGATCACCTCCTGGGATGGCAGGCACTCCGCCGCTCCTCCGATTGTTCTCCGGAGCGGCGGGCTATCTGCCAACGCAGGCCCCACAGCCCGCGATGTGATGGCAGCAGTGGCACCCCTTCCTCTTGGCCCCACCCCCGACGCCCTTCTCCCTGGGACGGACAGAATAGGCTGCCAGGCCGCATCCTGCTCATGGGCCGTAGGTTGCCCAGGTCTGCTCTATTTTGTCCATGAAGGCTCAAACTCCATAAAGTCCCATTTTAATAAGACTTTAGCACCTGATTTAATGCCCAAGGAGCATTAAAGACAGATCAGGCTCAAGTCTCATGATACAAAGAGGAAAGGGAGGAACAAACTGCATCCAAATCAGGTCCATAAACCCACACAACACTACACCTTTGACTTGTTCCTTTTCTTGTAGATCAAACCTATCCCACCTTTGAAAAGCAGCAGGTGAATAGCCAACATGAGTTTTTACTTGTATTTGTAAGATCCACTCACACCTATCTTGTCTGACCATATTATAAAATGGGACACTAGTAGGTACAGAGTCCAGTTTGCAAAGCAAGATTATTGGTGGGTTTTTCCAGACACCAGTTTTGGTCCAGCTTCTATATTTCTGAGGTTTTGCCCAGCTTTAGGTATATCTACTTTTCTAATGTCTTCACTTTGGAGAAGCGAAACAATCAATCAATCAATCAATTTTTATTACTTGCTTAGTCGCCCTCCACCAGCAGTGCTCTGGGTGACCTTGCAACATAAAACCACTAAAACACTTTAAGAGAATTACAATTAAAACAACTAATCAAACACTCTGCCAAAGAGCCAAGTGTTCAGTGTGACAGTAAAGCATCTCAGTTCGTGCATGGTTTGGATGTCGATTGGCAGACAGTTCCACGGTTTTGGGCTGGAGGCTGAGAAAGCTCTCTTCCTAGTGACCTCCAGGCGGATTTCTCTAGGTCCTGGTACAGTATATGGAGGAGATTCTCTTGGGAAGATCGAGGTGACCACTGGGGTTGATAGGGGGAGAGACGGTCCCTAAGGTACTTCGGCCCCTGGCCGTACAAGGCCTTAAAGGTCAATACCAGCACCTTGTAGGAGATTCGGAATTCGATCGGTAACCAATGCAGCGGACACAGGTGTTATATGACATCCCACAGGAGCCTGGCAGCTGCATTTTGAACTATACGAAGTTTCCAGGTCACTGACAAAGGAAGGCCAACGTATAGAGCATTACAGTAGTCCAGTCTTGAGGTGATGTGGCATGGATCACTGTGGCTAAGGCCTCCCCGGAAAGTAGGGCGCCAGCCATCTAGCCTGGTGAAGCTGGAAAAATGCCTGTTTACTGACGGCAGAGATCTGGGCCTCCATCGTCAGCAAGGGGTCCAAAATGACACCTAGGCTTTTCATGGTGGCAGATGGAACAAGAGGGTTACCGTCAAGGGTAGGCAACGGTCGCTCCACTCCCACAGGGCAGCCAGGCCACAGAATCTCCGTATTCGCTGGATTCACCCTCAGCCTGCTAGCACGCAGTCATGGCTTCAAGGCATAGAGTGAAATTATCGGGTACCGAAACTGCCCCGGTCTCCAAACACAGAAGGAGCTGGGTGTCATCAGTGTACTGATAATACTCCAGTCCAAAACTCCGTACCAGCTGAGCGAGCGGTCGAACATAGATGTTAAATAAAAGAGGGGAAAGGATATCCCCTTGAGGTACCCCACAATAGAGGGGGCACCTCTCGGAGACTTGTCCCATCCACCCCACTCGCTGATGCACATTTCTATATGGGCTATAAAAAGTATAGTTTGATCTAAACAGGACCCCATAAAACAAAAACAAAAAAGTGAGGGGGAAAAACACAAGCTGAAGAGAACAAAACTAAATTACCTTGAAGTAGATGGGGGCCATGTCTCCAACCTCCTTTGGCAGAGGAATGCATTCATATACCATGTGATATCGTTTCTTTATGCTTAGGTTTGTCTCAAGAAAGACACAGTCCAGCTCCTGAGCTTCAAACATTTTTACCAAAGTTTTTCTGAATGCCTGTAAGACGGGAAAGGAAGAGAATCAAGAGAAATGCATTCTTCAGTCATAAAACATTGAGATGACACAATTCTTATAAGGTCAGCAAAGTCTCTTTTCATATACTAAATCCACATGGCATTCAAAACAAGATTATAACAAGCTCACCACAAGAGCGTGACGAGTTATTTTAAATATGTGTGCTATGTGTATGATGCTAGCATTGGGTGCCACCTCACCTGTGAGAGGAAAGCCATAACAAAGTTGAGAAAACAGCATTGTAAATGAAGGCCAAAACAACAGGAGGCTTCAAAGTTTCATCTGCCCAAAAGTTAATGCCCTTTCTTGTATTGATTCAAAATGCCATCATTCCCCGACTCTTACTTTCCAATTACACAAACTTTTCAAAAAGTGACATTTTCATCAGGCATGATTGACCTTTTGGTAAGATGCTAATATTCCCTCAAAGCAAAACAGTTTGAGATCTTTCATCTCCACCGTGCAGGAGCTTACCTGGCCTGTTACTCTAACAGATCTGACCTGTATTCACACTCACTCATTTTTCTTATTGGATTGAATGTCACAAAGGATTATAAAGTAGATCTGTTTGTATTTGAAAGGGTGCCTGTAATCCATCTTTTTTTTTCTAGAACAAACGGATAAGGTGGGAACTGCAGTCTAGATTTCCAATTAAGTGAAATATGATTTTGGTGCCCAAAATGTGATGATATCTAATGGAAGGAAGCAGAGTGCTCAAATGTTCAATTAAAAGGAGCTTCTTAAAAACAGTAACAAGATGGAAATAAGTCTGAGGCACTGTGATGAAGTCGTGTTGTTTTGTTGCAAGATAAATGTATGGTTTGTTATTGCTTATTTGCCTATACGTTTGATGGTAAAATGTTTAACAAGCCGCAGAGGGTTGGCGGGGAATGTTGGAGCAGCAGGCCCTTGGGAAGGCTGTTGCCGTGGAGACGAAAGTTAGAGCTGCACCTGTTTTAGAACTTTCAGATTTTTATGTATTTATACACTCAGTGTGAAACCTGGGCCTGTTTCGATGAATGGAAGGGTGTTTCGTTTGGAGATGGCGTTTAAGCTTGCTTGGCACCATGGTGCTATTGGACAGCTTCTCACCACACACCAAGCACAGCGGAGTCGGTGCCGTCGCATCCCCGGTTAAGTGATCCAAATGAAAGATAGCTTTCGCTGTATTGCCTCAAGCTCACCATCTTTTCTTTTCTCTTTTGTCAACCACTCATATTCGAGCCTTCATCTGTGTCATAATTTTGTCCAGGGCCCTGCTCGGCATTTGCATTTTCCCTTCTCAAAAACTTCTCCATCACTGTCACACAAGCAGTCCACAACATACTACCACCCACAATGCTACCACACACCCACTAACTCACCAAAAAAGTAATACCTACACACAACACAATACGCATAACACAACCTTGCGTCTACTGCTCAACCCATTTGTATGCCATTCCTTCCTTCCACACAGGCAGAAACTGACCCAATAGACAAGCCATGCCTTATAAAAAGAACAGCATCGGACGACACACTCACAACGCTACATACATCAATCAAAAAAGGGCAGAACAAACGCCAGAACAGAAACACAGGGGGTTTTTTTCAAATCCAGAGTTGGGATACCACATAACCTCTACATCAGGGCTGTCCAACTGCCGGCCCTGCAGGTGTTTTGGAGTTCAAATCCCAGAAAATCCTAACAGCTGGTAAACTGGCTAGGATTTCTGGTATTTGAACTCAAAAACACCTGCAGGGCCGGCAGTTGGACAGCCCTGCTTTCCATCAACACAGCAGACGGAAAGACAAAAAACATTGTATATCCACAAGCGCTGCAGAACGCCAGCAACACCACACACCGACAACTCCCCAGGACTTCAACATCCCACCCACCAGAATAACCCACAACGACACAGACATGACCCCACCAAGACGCACATACTGTATTTCTTCCAGCAGGCCTACCCAATCAGTTTTGAACTATGAATTGTAAATTCATGTTCTATGTTTATTGTGTTTTAAATCTTTGTTCAATGTATTTTAATATGTTTATTTTACAGAAATAATATGTGCTTTTTATTGAATGTATTTGGTGGTGATGATGTATTTTAATTGTTGTGTCCTGCCTCGAGTCATAAGTAAAGGCGGGTGTGATGAAGTCGTGTTGTTTTGTTGCAAGATAAATGTATAGTTTGTTATTGCTTATTTGCCTATACGTTTGATGGTAAAATGTTTAACAAGCCACAGAGGGTTGGCGGGGAATGTTGGAGCAGCAGGCCCTTGGGAAGGCTGTTGCCGTGGAGACGGAAGTTAGAGCTGCACCTGTTTTAGAACTTTCAGATTTTTAAAATAAGTCGGTTGGTTTTGTCGGTTGGTGGGAGGGAAGCTGTCTTTCGGAGCTTTTAGAAAGTAGTTCGGTTTGGGGTTTGAGAAACCCAGGGGAAAGACAGACTTTGTCCAAGTTAGAGTAGAAAACTAACTTAATAGATAGGTAAAGCCTATGGTTGGCTATTTACCTGCTGGAGCAGTTAGTTATTAGAACAGCTTGGTTCTGTGTTAGGAAGTACAGTGGAAACTGTACCCTATTGTTGAAACGTTGTGACCACAAGATTTGTACCTCTTAGGAGACGTGTTTGCAACCAACTAAGCTCTGAACTCTGTTATAAAATAAACTGTTGAACATCTTTATTACAACACCTCTCAATGTCATTCATTTTAAAACACAAGTCTTCAACGAACAAACCCTCACATTGGTGGCTGAACTGATACAATTGGTGGCAGCAAATATATTAACTGGTGGCAGTTTGAACATCTGTAGGTGGGGCTCAAAGGGAAAATACCCACCCTACCACAGTGGGAAGAAAGCCTTACTGCCCAGTTATAAAAGGGTTCGTTCCTTACATGTTAGTGGCAGTGGTAAGATTTGCAAAGTAGACCTGCCCTGCCATGGTTAACACAAGGAGCCTGGAAGCTTTCTTTATATACTTCATTACATTATTTGGTGGCAGCGTATTTACTGTAAGGGTCAAGGGGTCCGAGCCCCGACATATTTGGCGGCATGGTAGGATAGCCTGCCCTGCCACACCAAAAAAGGAATGGTCAGTGGTGACTGACGAGCCAACCCTGATCCCTTACATAGGGTAATAAATAATTATTTATTTATTATGGCATTTTACCCCGCTCTTCTCAACCCCCGAGGGGGGACTCAGAGCGGCTATTATTACTACTACTGCTGCTGCTGCTACTACTACTACTACTACCATTTATAATTTAGGGACTCTCCATTCTCTGGAATGATCCGAGATACAACTGTAAACACTGATGAAGGGTTGATGGAAATAGGACCCTGTTTCACACAGACCTCTGTATGACCTCTGTACATGGACAAAGGTAGTACCCCAAATCTTCATTCCTCATAAAGCAATAATTCTCACATTCACTCTCCAGGCTAATTTAAATTTATGAGAGAAAATAATGGATTTGCACATTACCTTAGGAATTTATATAGCATCCATGCAATTCAAAAATAAAATTAAACTAGTGCACAGTTGTAGTTATGAGTAGGGTCTCCGCATGTATGAAGTGCAACCAGGGTATGCTGTCGATCAACAAACTACTGTTGAGATATACAGGATGTTTTTGGGATATTATGGGCAGGGAACAAGAGGGAGAACCATACTTCGTGTATCACTAGGGACTGTTTACTTTCCAAGATCACTTTTCCACATCTCTCATCCCAATTCAAAGTATAAGCGTTATTGTTCTGTGCTACACAAGAACAAAAGAAGAAATAAGGTATCTCTACAGAATTTGATCTGAGCATACAAGAGTATATGTTCACAGGAACAAATCTGAAATCTTCCCAAGGATTATAAATGCTCTACTCCAGTGATTTTCAACCTTTTTTGAGCCACGGCACATTTTTTACATTTACAAAATCCTAGGGCACACCACCAACCAAAATGATACAAAATGACACTCTAACACAGTAATACATATAGTTAATATATTTTAATGCATTTATACACTCATTTAGTGTGAAACCTGGGGTTGTGATCCCGAATTGCCACTGTCACTTGACGTGCAGCTGCAGCACTAACTCTAACTTTGTCTACTTAGCCGCCTCTGAGCGACTCCAAGATGGCGCAACCATAGCACTCTCGCGTCACTTCTTAGGTGACGCGCGAGTGCTATGGTTCCATTTCTTAAAGGGACAGATTGCCTTATAGTTTATATATGAATGAAGTTCAAAAATAATTTCCCACGGCACACCTGATGATCTCTCACAGCACGCTAGTTTTCCACGGCACACTGGTTGAAAATCACTGCTCTACTCCACTCTTAGTCCTTTTGCTCATGCGCAATTGGCTAAACTACTTGGGAAAAAATACACTCAGTGGGATAGATGAATCTTCCAAGCAGAATTTCCCAGGCTTGTTTAATTAAACATTCTCATTATAAAAAGATTTTCCATCTCATTTCCCAGAGTTTATATTTAGCTTCACTGAGACCAAGTCCTAGAAGGTTCTTGGCATGAATGACCTCGACGTGGCTCTATTAATCCTCCTAAATAAACATTACACTCAAATGTAAACCATTCCTATATTTTAAATTTAATTAAAAATAATTTAGCAGGTTTGGCAACCACTCATATTACAAATCTTAATAGAATTATCATTGCAGGATCTTTTTTCTGTAAAGGAAGGCTAGAACATCACTTTTATAGCATTACTTCAAAATCTTACATTCATAACATCAGAAAAGTTATATATTTATCTAATGGCTTAGCAGAGGTTCCGATTCCTTCTGAATATCAGATGGGAGAGAGGAATATTCTTGCTTACCCTCCTTGTGAATAACATTGCAGTGGAGGATTCTGTATCAATTTTATACCAATGGAAATCCATTTAATGTTGTCTGTGTGAGATAGATAAGATATGAAAGTGTTCTGCTACCTGAACACTTTCAGGTACCGTGCTCTCTGATAACATTACAAAGATTAGAAAACATGTCATGTTAAATGTTGCTAACCTTTTTATACCTGCATACTGTTATTTTTATACTTCAGAGCACATGCTGGGAATTTTGATTGGGAGCAAAAGCCCAAGTGAAAGGAGGAGAAACTTCACCTGCAAACTTCTTAGATCTGCCTTAAATGTTCCTTCTTTTTCTCCATTCCTTTTCTCCTGCACATAGTTTGCTTTAATTCTTCACTTACTATTCCCTTTATATACTCTTTATATGTTGGGAGTACAAGATTGCTTATCTCTGGACATAGCTACCATATCCGGTATCAAACACTCTTCTGAATACAATGGTCTCCTAGTAGTATGAACTTGATGTTCAGAGAATAGTCCCACTATTTGAAATCATATGTAGTCAAAACCAAGAGCTTTGGGGTAGAGAAGGAACAGAAAGTTTTGGGATGGAAATGTATAGCTAAGAGCAGGGGTGTGCAACCTACGGCCCACGGGCCGGATGCGGCCCGGCAGCCGATTCTGTCCAGCCCGGGGACAAGGGCGTCAGGGGCGGAGCCAAGAGGAAGGGCTGCCGCTGCCGCCATCCCATCATGGGCTGTGGGGCCTGCGTCGGCAGACAGCCCGCTGCTCCGGAGAACAATCAGAGGAGCGGCGGCTTTGGAGTGCCTGCCATCCCGAGAGGCGATCCGGGCCTGCAGCGGGAGCAGTCGGCGGCCTGCAGCGGCTGATTTCTCTGGCAACCTGGAAGACTTGATTGTCTTCCAGTTCGCCAGGGCGATCACCTGCCGCAGCTCGGCAGACTGCTCCCGCTGCAGGCCCAGATCACCTCCTGGGATGGCAGGCACTCCAAAGCCGGGATGGCAGGCACTCCATGGCAGGGCGATCAGCTGGGGGCGAGAGTGGGCAGAGGCCTGCAGCCTCTGATCGTTTGCTGCTCTGCTGCGGTGATGGCTGGGTCCGCTTTGTTATCCTCTGGGCTGGGTCCATTGGGCCATTCCATCTTGGGATCCTTCCTCCCTTGAGGACGTCAGCCTCTATCTTGGTTCGGACCTTGTCTTCTTGAATTTCATTTTATTTTATTTTAGTGGTTTTTATTATTATTTTATAATAATTTTATAATAATATAATATAATTTAATAAATAATATAATATAATTTATAATGATGATATATAATGATGAGGGCATGAGAAACCCATGTTGCAACTCTTTATAAAAATCCCAAGGATTTTGCTCACCTGAATTTCTTCCCAGATGTCTTCATCCAGAAGAGTGGCTGCAGTGTAGTGCTGCATAGGAGCTATTAGGCAATGCCCTTCAGTAAGGGACTGGTAGTTTGGCAATGATAAGTATACCTATATCAACAACAAGATTTATTACGGTCAATGACCAGCATAAAAAATGTACAAGCATCAGAATGTACAAACATCAGGGTACACACACATGTACAAACACATGTACACAAATGTACAAACGCCGGGGTACACACACATCCGGGTAGCAAAAGACAATGTCAAAGCAAAGTTTAAAACCCAATATTGAATAAGATAGTTAAAATGGTGTTAAACATTTAGATGCTAAAATGACAATGGTAAAACTGAAATAAATATTAAAACTCGCTAAGACTGTGACAGCATCTTGCGCCGACAAGCTATTGCTGCTGCACAGAAGCTGCCGACCCTGACAGTGACCCTGGGGTGTTGGTCAGACAAAAGATAATCTATATAAAACCTTACAGATCTCCTTGGTAGACTTTCTAAAATAGGATTTATAAAATGTTTACGAAGATCACAGTAAGAAAAGCAGTACAACAAAACGTGCTCCACAGTTTTTAGTGCCTCCGCCTCACAGGGACATAGGCGTTCATTGTATGGTACTTTGTTGTATCTTCCCTCCAATACAGCAGGAGGGAGTACGTTGAATTTAGCCAAAGAGAACGCCTTCCTATGTTTAGGGATGGTTAGGATGCCTAAATACGCTGCAGGAAGCAGCGCCCTTCTGTTATCTTTGAAGATTGGAAGAGTAGAGGCTGTGTTTAGATAGTTTTGCAGCTCAGTGTCCCAGATACGCTGTCGTATGTTTTCTTTGGCTTTTGTATAGCCAAAGACAGAGGTCCTCCAGGTCTGATCGGGGTATTGGGTGGTAACCTGTGCTGGACGGGGTTAGTCACAGGTCCGCAGTTTGGGGGTTCTCCTAGATTCAGCGCTAGATTCAGGCTGGGAGAGCCTCCGCACAGTTAAAACTTGTGCGCCAACTGCGACCATACCTCATGAAGTCTGACTTGACCATGGTGGTCCACGCCTTGGTTACCTCTAGATTGGATTACTGCAATGCGCTCTACGTGGGGCTTCCCTTGAAGATGGCCCGGAAACTCCAACTTGTCCAATGCTCAGCTGCCAGATTAATAACTGGGGCAGGTTACAGGGAGCGGTCGACCCCCCTGTTCAAAGAGCTCCACTGGCTGCCATTCATTTTCCGAGCCCAATTCAAGGTGCAGGTGATTACCTACAAAGCCCTAAACGGTTTGGGACCCGCCTTCCTTTGTGACCAGCTCTCCTCCCATGAACCAGCTCGAGCCCTTCGCTCCTCAGGGAGGCCCTCCTCTCGCCCCTGCCAGTCTCACAAACTCGGCTTGTGAGCACTAGGGAGAAAGCCTTCTCCTCTGTGGCCCCCCGCCTCTGGAATTCCCTCCCGGGAGAGATTAGGAATGCCCCCTCATTGGAATCCTTCAGAAAACAACTGAAAACCTGGTTCTTCCACCAGGCCTTTGGAGATTAAGCTTCCAAACGCCCCCGTTTCTGTGAGACCCTTTTTTCCACTATGTGACCCTTTGTGTTCGACACTACTCCAGTTATCTCCCCCAAGTTTTTTAATATCCTATATGTCCATGTGGCCCGCCCTGTCGGTTTTGTTTTTAGATTCACCGTATTGTTGTGTTTTTACAGATGTATTTTATTATGTTCATTGCTTTTTATTATGTTTATTGTTTTCTTATGTTGTTGATATTTTATGATGTGTTGTTCAGGCACAGCTGCATGTAAGCCGCTCCCAGTCCCCTCCGGGGAGATGGATGCGGGTTAGAAATAAAGTATTATTATTATTATTATTATTATTATTATTATTATGGTCAGAATGGTATTAGCTGAAAATCCGAGGTTTAGGATTTTCTCATGAACTATCTTTTTCCATCTTGATTGGAATAGATCACCAAGAGTCAATGGGGCCTATAGCAGTAGAAGTAACAACACATAACTAAGTTTCTGTTCAGAGTATACTTAAGATGATTATTAACAAATGAAGGCAGTCGCTGACCAAATCATATATACACATTGCAAAAAGAAAGTGACAGTCAAATAAAACATGATGATTGTATGAGTAGATCTCTTGCTGACTCTGGTCCTAGTCTAATCATAAGACTGGTCTGGAAATGACTGTTTTGGGGGACTGCAAAGGTATTCTCTCACCCAAACCTAATTTCTCCTTATTTTAATTTCAAGTGAGTTCATATCAGAAATAAATCAGTTTTGGAGGTGAGGCAAGAAAAAAAGAGAATTGGGGCTTTCCTCAACATGCACTCACTTTCCTCTTCAAAATGGACAAACCATGTTTTTATCACCCAGCTCCTTAACACTGGGAGAAACTTATACTTGAGGGGACAAGTATGCAGCCATCACATCTAATTTGGGTTTCACATTTTGCTATAACAAGGGAAAATATCTCTTTAATTGGTGGACTTTAATAGGATATTTGCACCCCCAAAACTAGATAGCTATTTGAGAAACCCTGGAAGCTTTTTAGTTCCCTAATCTGCTTTGCATGACTCCATGAGGCTCTTAAATACCAGGTAGCAACAAGGAGAACCACAGTGAATATACAGGTTCGCAATAGTAATGAGGACAATAAGACAATGACTGTGGTATCAAAAATAGCATATATAATGAGAGTGGCTAAGCAGCAAAATGATGCAATATAGGTCTACACATTAGCACATATAAATAGCATAATAGCAAGGAACATCAGAATCAATGACTAACTCGCAATACTATAGGTCTACACATTGGAACATATGAATTGCATAATAGCAAGGGACATCAACAATCAATTAGTAACTAGCAATGTCTATGACATGTGTAAACATGCTAAACATACAAGCGAGTGGAACATATCATTGGTATCAGTATCTATATGCTAGTAAATAAGACATATATGGCAGTGTCATGAATTCAGACATTCAAGCATATGTAACATATCAGGATAACATCACAAATCTCAACATTCATATGCAAGTATATGTGCCTTGTGTGGCAGTGCTATAAATTCAAACACATGTATGGCAGCATGATATAATGGTCAATGTTTGCATGTATATGCCATATAACATTAGGAAGTGAATAGAGAAAAAGCATATTATGCCAAAAGTCTGAAAGAACAAAGCCAAAGAAAATCTTGTGGATAAATGAATCAGTTCAGACCTGGCCCATTTGCAGCTGCGTGGGCTCTTCAAAAGGCAATCTGGATACAGTAGGGGAAAGATGGAAAGGCTTTGAGGGAAACTTGAAGAATGGAGGCCAGGAAAGGTCAAAGGACGCAATGATACCACTCCGTGTTCTCGAGGGTGGAAGCGGCGAGCGGGGGAATTCAAGCCGCGGCCGCGGCGAGCGGGACGAGATTACTTCCGCGTTAGCCTGGCGAGCCTGCCGGAAAGCACCGGAGAAGCCGCAAAATGTCGTAAGGATGTCGCAGCGACTTTGGGTGAGCGAAAATAAGGCTCTACATGAGCAATGGGACACTCAGGGACTGCGTGGAGGCAGGACCTGATGCCAAACGGAGGGCTTGGGCGCCAAAGGGTTTGTTCTTTATCCGTTTTCGTGTCTTAAAGACACTTCATCTGGGCACGTCGCTGTTTAAAGGCATCATGATGGGATAACAAATGGCTTCACTGATGAAGTTGCAAAGGCATTTAGAGCCTTATTTTCGCTCACCCCAAGTCGCTGCGACATCCTTACGACATTTTGCGGCTTCTACGGTGCTTTCCGGCAGGCTCGCCAGGCTAACGCGGAAGTAATCTCGTCCGCTCGCGACGCGGCTTGAATTCCCCCGCTCGCTTCCACCCTCGAGAACACGGAGTGGTATCATTGCGTCTTTTGACCTTTCCTGGCCTCCATTCTTCAAGTTTCCCTCAAAGCCTTTCCATCTTTCCCCCTACTGCATCCAGATTGCCTTTTGAAGAGCCCGCGTGGCTGCAAATGGGCCAGGTCTGAACTGATTCATTTATCCACAAGATTTTCTTTGGCTTTGTTCTTTCAGACTTTTGGCATAATATGCTTTTTTCTATTCCACTTCCTAATGTTATATGGCATATACATGCAAACATTGACCATTGTATCATGCTGCAATACATGTGTTTGAATTTATAGCACTGCCATACAAGGCACATATACCTGCATATGAATATTGAGATTTGTGATGTTATCCTGATATGTTACATATGCTTGAATGTCTGAATTCATGACACTGCCATATATGTCTTATTTACTAGCATATAGATACTGATACCAATGATATGTTCCACTCGCTTGTATGTTTAGCATGTTTACACATGTCATAGACATTGCTAGTTACTTATTGATTGTTGATGTTCCTTGCTATTATGCAATTCATATGTTCCAATGTGTAGACCTATAGTATTGCGAGTTAGTCATTGATTCTGATGTTCCTTGCTATTATGCTATTTATATGTGCTAATGTGTAGACCTATATTGCATCATTTTGCTGCTTAGCCACTCTCATTATATATGCTATTTTTGATACCACAGTCATTGTCTCATTGTCCTCATTACTATTGCGAACCTGTATATTCACTGTGGTTCTCCTTGTTGCTACCTTGTCTTTGTAAGCTCCCCCTTGTTTTTGTAGTTTTGGCTCTTAAATACCAGCCAAATAAATAAAGCCTTTCTGCATTATTTAACCCTTCTATACATAATCTTATAAGTGTTACATCTTTCCTTCTTGTGTTTTTGAATTTTGTTTGGAAAGAAATGCTTAGAATGTATTTCAATTAAAATTATTTTCAGGTATGTAGTATGTATATATCTGTACCAACATTATTTTAACGCTCACATGATTTGGCTAAAGGAAAAATTAGCTCTGAGCTCATTTTCAGAGATTAAGCTATTTAATTTAATGTTTCAAATCCCCATGTTTCCAGCTTGCACACTTTATTCTATGACGTCTAAGATTCTGGGAGGACAGCCAGGTACCTTGTCTTGTATGAAAACAAGTCATCAGTAAGATGTACCCCTTACCAACTTCCACTTCACAGAGCAATGTAAAATTATAACTGAATTTGAAAAACACTACCAGAATAAAAAATGAATTAGGAACTGTATTTCCTTAGAATACCACTGTTAAGAATATCAATCTACTAATCTTGTCCTTCTGAACCGTGCACACTATTAAGGTACATTGCTAAGTTACTGTAGGATCACTACACCTTGTGGACGTTAAGAGAAAAGTTTCACCCTAGTTGATTACAATCCACAGGCTGAGTAATTTGGGTAATTAAGGTCAACAAGTTTTGGGCCACTCCTGAAGGGGTATAACTGGAAGACTTTGCTGTATGTTTGGGGCTTGCTGAGTGTTTGCTTCTGAACTCACTTGGTGTAAGCTTCTGGCCTGCAGTCTATTTGACTTTGGAAAGTTTGTCTTCCATGCTTGTGAACAAGAAATGAAGATTGGGAGAAGCCAAAGAGACAGTTAGCAAGTATCTGTTCCTCGTGCTCTTCTGCTGTATATTTTGGCTGCTCATCTCCATCAAACATTAATGACATTAACATTTAGCATGTATTTTTCATTTTTGTGAAGCACTATTGTTGCTGTTGTTTATCTAAGTTTTAAATATTTGGTGGGAATTGTTGGTTCAACTTGAGAATCGAATGCAATCCTAGTCCTTATATGTATTATGTTACTGTAATGACATACGGTCTATTCTAAACTGAATATTTGGGGCTGGGAACATTGAAAAGTCCAAACCAAAGAGTTCCATATTTTCTTTGCAACAATTTAAAAGCTGGACTTTAAAAAAAGATGAGACCATAAAACTGCTTAATACATGAATGACTTTGCTTTGACTTTGTGGGTTTTATTTTCTTTACAGCTTCTAATTTCAATTTCCTCCCAACGATCCCTTCCCTCATACTACTGAACTCTGCTTTGGCTTCCCAATTATTTACCCCTTTTTGCAACCTAAATATTCAGTTCTTATATACCATCAGCGCAAGGTCATCTGCAAACCTGAAGGACTGACAGAGATTAACTTGATCATTCAAGACAGAGTCAGATCATTTCTGCCACATTCTCGAGGAAGTGACTCTTTCCTCTTAATTGGAAAGGTCAGGGACATTGAAAGACAATAACTCATGTCAGAAGAAGCAATCTTCCTTTTAATCTCATAAAACCATGGCAGAGAAAGCAGCCCTCTTTCATTTCTTCCCTTCAAAATTGACTATGTTGTTTTCTTACCTTGTTTCCAATTGCAATGATGAGATGTTTTTGAAGCTCAGCACTACCGAAGCAGTGACGGCATTTTTCCATACGTGCAGCTAGTTGCCGATGCTCATGGATGGCTTGGCTCCTCTGCCTTCCCTCCTCTACCCCACTCTGGTCACCCTTTGCTGCTTTAGAAACAAACATGTCATCCAGAGTGTAGTAGTCTCTATCAGTTTTATCTGAAAACTGTAAAAGAGTAATATTTAGCCAGCTTAGGGTAGTAGGGGAAATCTATTATATAAAGGGGTTCCCGTCATGGAACGACAGTCCCAAACAGAGAAACCTTACAATGCAGAAACACCAAACTTGCCAACAGAAATAGGCCTCAAGCAAGGTATGTTTGTAGCAAAGAAACTCCTCCCCCCAAACCTAAAAGGCCCCCAAACGAGTAAAACTACATTTCCCAGCATCCTCCGGGGCTGCCAACGACTCTCCCAGCCTCTACATTCTGACAACATGATTGGCTGCCAATAAGGGCGGATTTGCATAACTCCTGTACTGGCCAGCCAACATGAACATTCCAACCCATAATAAACTGTCAGAGGAGGATAAGGCAAAGGGCTGAGGCACAAACACAAACACCCAATTCACTACCCACAGAAAATTTACACCCCTACAAATCACAGACCACACCCAAAATTGACAGTAAGGCTTCATTAACTTAATTTCCCTGACTAGGCCTCACTTAATGGAATGCTGTTTACGCTCTGAATTGACAGTAAGGCTTCATTAACTTGCTGTTCCTGACTAGGCCTCAGCTCATGGGACATTGTGTATGGCCTGAATTTACAGTAATCTACCTTGGCACACAGAGCCCCTATGACCCACGCTACATTCTACTACAGTTTGGAGGAGGGTGGACCATGAATTATGGGACTTGAAGTACCTCCATGGATAATGGGATTTGTACTACTTCAAAACCCATCATTCCCCACAGACCACTGTGGCCCAGAACCAAGACCAATAAAGACCAAACTTGGCACACAATGCCCCCCATGACCCACACTCCATCCGACTGCAGTTCAGAGGAGGACACACCATGGATAATGGGATTTCGAGTACCTTCACTCACTTCCAAAGTTAACTTCCAAGCATCAACCTCTACATCAACACAGCAGACGGAAAGACAAAAAACATTGTATATCCACAAGCTATGCAGAACGCCAGCAACACCACACACCAACAACTGCCCAGGACTTCAACATCCCACCCACCAGAACAACCCACAACGATACAGCCAGGGCCCCAACAACACCAGAACTAACAACAATTCCAACCCTTACATACTCAGACTTTCTCGCATCTCCTAAATAGGGCACAGCAACGCGTGCCGGGTACAGCTAGTAATATATAACACAGCACAGAACCCTATTCAATCCAAGTTTTTGTATTATCCCCCCCCCCAGATAACATTGCTTTTATACACACCCTCTATTTTTATCCATCTTTCTCTTTAAAAAACATGGGGGGAGGAAAAAAGAAAAATAGGGGGGAAATAGGTGACCTCCTGTCTATCCCAACCTAGTCACAAAGAACACTATCATCATACCCTTATTTATTTATTTACAACATTTATATTTATTTATTTATTCAAATTTATTCGTCGCCACTCCCAGTGGCTCGGGGCGGCTTACATACAGTAAAAATACAGCTAAAAATTCACAATCAAAACATCATAATACAAACATCACATAAAACATCGTAGTAAAATCACCTCAGTAAAACAGAACAATACAAGATGGCATAGTACAGCAGAGAAAGACCACAGTTGTTCAGGCCCCGAAAGCCTGCCAGAACAATAAAGTCTTGCAGGCTTTTCCAACTGATAGGAGGCTCTGAAGGGCGCGGATGTCAGAGGGCAGTGCATTCCAGAGAACTTGAGCTATGATTGAGAAAGCCCTTCACGGGGTTGCAGTCAAGTGGTATGTCTTAGGTTAGGACTTGGAACAACCAGGAGGTTTTGCTCTTCGGATCATAAGGTTCTGGTGGGACAATATGGGATAAGGCGGTCCCTTAAGTACACTGGCCCCAGACCATTTAAGGCCATAAAAGTCAAAACTAACACTTTGAAAGTAATCCGGCATTCTATAGGAAGACAGTGCAGCTCGCGCAAGATTGGTGTTATATGACAACTCATCGGGACTCCGGCAAGAAGTCGAGCTACAGCATTCTGCACCAACGTAAGTTTCCAGATCACCAACAAAGGAAGGTGCGTTACAGTAGTCTAGCCTCGAGATGACCGTAGCTTGGACCACTGTGGCCAGGTCGTGCCGGGACAGATAGGGGGCCAGCTTCCTCGCCTGGGGAAGATGGGAAAACGCTACTCTGCTGATGGTGGAGAGGTGAGACTCCATCGACAGCAGAAGGTCCAAAG
This sequence comes from Anolis apletophallus, assembly GCA_030556195.1. Classification (NCBI taxonomy): domain Eukaryota; kingdom Metazoa; phylum Chordata; class Lepidosauria; order Squamata; family Anolidae; genus Anolis; species Anolis apletophallus. The sequence continues at coordinate 183,470,697 of JARBWK010000004.1, forward strand.
TGACCCCAAGGCTCTTTACAGATGACGACGGACAGTGTCACGCCGTCCAGGGTTGGAAGCTGGACATCCCCACCACCTGGATGACCAAGCCACAGGATCTCCGTCTTTGCCGGATTCACCTTCAACCTACTGGCTCGCAGCCATCCAGTAACAGCTTCAAGGCAACGATGGAAATTATCGGGTACAGATTCGGGTCAGCCCTCCATCCTCAGAATGAGCTGAGTGTCATCAGCGTACTAGTGACACTCAAGCTCAAAGCTACGTACCAGCTGAGCAAGTGGTCGCATGTAGATGTTAAATAACAGGGGAGAGGATTGCCCCCTGGGGGACCCCGCAATGAAGCGGGGAACCCTCAGAGGCAACCTCACCCCTCCTTACTCGCTGCAGCCGGTGCCGCCCTTCTCACCCTGAAGGCTTATAAGTAAACTGTAAATACAATATATTATTGCCATAGCACAATATTAATATTATATATTACATTGTACTATAACATTATACTGTAATATTAGTAATATTGCATGTAATATAAAAACATAATTATAATATCATAGTAGTAGTAGTATTATATTGCATTACATTATAATATCAATATATGTAGCCTATATACAACATATTATATCATATTATAACATACTATATTATTAGCATAATACTAATACATCATTAATAATATTAGTATTATATAATATTATATTGTTGCTGGGGAGGAGCTTTGATGCCCTTCACTCTCTATACCCAACTCTTTTCTCATACGTACTAGATATTAACTCTTTTCTCATATTACAACATCAACAAAAACTTTATTTTTCAAAACTCAGAATTGGCACACCCTTATCTTTCTCTTGCAAGAAGTGAATAAAAGGTTTTCAGTCTATTAAAAAGTTTTAAATGTCCCTTATTTTAGTAGACATCTTAATTTGTCCATTTTGGCCAAGTCCATCATTTTTATTATCCATTCCTCCATTGTTTGTATTGTTGTATTCTTCCATTTTTGGCTGCTGTGGTCATATATTGCCATAGTCTATCTGGTTATTTTTATAAGTCAGACCAAGTAGAAAAGTCTCTGGTTTTAGCTGGATGCTTCCCCCTAAATTTTTCTGGATCACTGTGTGTATTTGACTCCAATATTTCTTGGCATGTTTACATATCCACCACATATGGTAGAAGGTCCTCATTTGCCGTTTACATTTCCAGAAAATATTGGAGCTCTTTTAATATATTTTAGAGAGCTTTTCAGATGCCATATACTAGTGTTTCCCAACTGCTGTTCCGCGACACACTAGTGTCCGTGAGCAATCATCTGGTGTGCCGCGGAAAAACCTCTCGTCCCCCCTTTCTTCCCCCTCCTGCCGAATTCCTGCTGCTGCTGCCTGGGGGGGGGGGGGAGGAGGAGGAGGAGGCGGAAGGGGAAGGGCTGGGAGGCAGAGAAGAAGAAGGGGCCGGGGCGCCGCCTCCGTTGGCCGTTTCCCCTCTGCGCGCGCCAGCCAGCCTCCATCATTATTTGATTCCACAGTGCTCCAGCGAAGCCCCGTACACCGCTCATGCTCCTCCTCTGCCTCCGTGCGGTCTCAGCGGGCGAGGGGTGAGAATAAGGGCGGAGAGCGGGGACGGGGAATTGCTGCCTTCTCCCTCTCCCCCGCCACCCCTTCTGCCCGTGAGCCGCTACCTGTGGCAATGGGAGCAGCTGAGGCTGGCGGTGGGACCCTGGGCCCGGAGCCTGGGCTTGGTGTCGGCCCTCAGCCTGCTCTACTGCCTGAGGGGCCCGCTTCACCTGAGGGACAACCTGGCAGCAGGTGTGCAGTGAAGTGAGGAGGGGAAGGAAGATGGTGAGCAGGGCCGATAGAGAATGGAAGGGTAAAAGGAAGGAAGGAAGGCCCACCCACCCAGGCTGTGTGTGCCACAGAGGGGGTATCAGGGGGTTTGGGACCACATGTCTCAATGCTGTGGAATCCTGGGAGTTGTATTTTAGTGAGGCACCCTGCTTCCTTGCCAGGGCGTGTTGAAGGCTTGTAAAACCACAGCTCCCACTCCAATAGCATTGAGCCAAGGCCATTTGGGGGGGGGGGGTGTCATTTTGGCAGCAATAGCAGCCTGTGGTAGAAAATTGGTCCTCAAGTGCCTAGCTTGCCTACCCTTACAATACTGGTTTAGAAATTCTTTACTAAAGAAAATCATAACAGAAGAAAAAGCTAAAGTGTGATGGGAAGAAAACATTCTAGAAACATGGTGGAATATGTAGAAGGTGTAGGAATCAACAAAGGCAATTTGAAGATGACACCAAATTAGGAGGGCTAGGCACCCAGCTCCAAAGGAAGAATTGGGGTTCAAAATGACAGTAACAGAAGTAATAAAATTAATTTTAACAAGAAGAATTGTAGGGCACTTGTTTAGGCAGAAAAAAATGAAAGAAAGGCATGTGGCTTGAAAATAGAACATGTGAAAATGATCAAGATGTCTTAGTAGAGCCAACACAATGTAATACTATGGTCAAAGAGTCAGTGCAATTATAAGCTTTATCAACAGGCACATAGTGTTGGTTCACTCTATTCTGCTGCGGGCAAATGTCACCCAGAATACTGTGTCCAGTACTAGGCACATCACTTGATAAGCTGGAACATATTCAGAGGAGAGTAATCAAGATGGCCAAAAGTCTGGAAACAAAGCTCTATGATGAATGATTTAGGAAGCTGGGATATATTTAGCCTGAAATAGAGACAACTGAGAGACTATATGATAGCCATATTGAAATATTTTGATTTTGTCATTTGGATGTTGTAGTTGATGGGATTTATAGTTAACCTACAATCAAAGAGCATTCTGAACTCCATCAATGATGGAAATGAACCAAATTTGGCACACAGAACTCCCACTACCAAGAGAAAATACTGCAAAGGTTGGTGGGCATTGATCTTGAGTTTTGGAGTTCACTGTGGACTCAAGCAATAATGGATCTGGACCAAATTTGGCATGAATACTCAATATGCCCAAATGTGAACAATGGTGGAGTTTGGAGAAAACAGACTTGACATTTGGGAGTTGCTGTTGCTGGATCAAAATGGCAGCAGAAGCGGCAGCGTGAGCAAAGCGAGGCAAAGCGATCAGAGCGAGGCTGGGAAGAAGGGAGCCCGAGTGGAGAAGAAAAAGTAAGTGTTCAGCAGGAGGGGGAAGAAAGGGCGCGGAGGGGGAGGAAGAGGTCTCTGTCGAAAGCTGGCATGGGCAAACTTGGACCTTCCAGGTGTTTTGGATTCCAACTCCCACCATTCCTAGCAGCCTCAGGCCCTTTTCCCCTTCCCCCCTCAGCCACTTAAGCAGGAAAGGGCCTCAGGCTGTTAGGAATGGTGGGAGTTGAAGTCCAAAGCACCCAGAGGGCTGAAGTTTTTCCATGCCTGTTTTAGGGATCTTAAAGTGGTGAGCCTCCTTCCAACATTGTGATTCTGGATAGAAAACAAACAACAACATAACATGACATTGTTTGAGTCCACAATGCTCTTTGGGTGTAGGTGAACTACAACTTCCAAACTCAAGGTCAATTCCCAAGCAAACCCTTTCAGTACTTTCTGTTGGTAATGAGAGTTCAATATGCCAAGTTTGATTCAATTCCATTGTTGCAAGAGTTAAGGGTGCTCTTTGATTGTGTGTTAACTATAAATCCCAGAAACTGTAACTCCCAAACGTCAAGGTCTATTTCCCCCAAACTCCATCTGTGTTCACATTTGGGTATATTGAGTATTCATGCCAAGTTTGGTCCTGATCCAACATTGTTTCAGTCCACAGTGCTCTCTGGATATAGGTGAACTACAACTCCAAAACCCAAGGTCAATGCCCACCAAACTCTTATAGTATTTCCTCTTGGTTATGGGAGTTCAGTGTGGGAAGTTTGTGTCTTTCTGCCATTCCTGCCAGGATATCTATGTTGTGTTCATCGAAACAGGTCCAGGTTTCACACTGAGTGTATAAATACATTTAAAAACATATTAACTACATGTATTACTGTGTTAGAGTGTCATTTTGTGCCATTTTGGTTGGTGGTGTGCCCCAGGATTTTGTAAATGTAAAAAATGTGCCGTGGCTCAAAAAGGTTGAAAAACACTGCCTAAGACTATCAGAACTATGTGTTTTCTGATGGTCTTTGGCGACCCCTCTGAAATCCCCCTCATAACCCCCTCAAGGGTCCCAACCCCCAGGTTGAGAAACACTGCTTTAAGTAGAAATTGGGTGGGTCTTCTTTGGAAATCCATTACTTCTGTATTATTGCATGGCAGGCAGTTGGACTATGATCCCTTCCAACTATGATTCTATGATTTTATCTGTTAATAACCTGAGTTGTGTTATGATCCCTTTCCAATATGTTGTATGAACAAGATACCAAACATCTAAGTCAGAAATCTAGGAACTAAGCCTAGGAACTGCACTTTATAATAATATTTTATCTTCCTGGGAATTTGATATGGGTTCACTCCTTTTAATGACAATTTTATGTTCAATGGGAACGTATGGGATTATTTTAATGGCTTAAATTGTATATTTCATGTTTAGCCGCTGTTGTAAACTTCCTTGGTTCCTCGGGGAAAGGCAATATAGAAATTTCCTAATAAATAAATAAAAATAAATTCAGTCAGATGGAATGATGGCAAATAGGAGGAGTAGGAGGATAGCAGTAATTAAAGAATGATTATTTGGAAGATGTAAGAAAAGGAATAAGTGTCACGCCTTTACATAAAGCTTTTCCAGATCTTAATTTAGGATAACACTGGAAAGTGGCGCAGCTGGTTAAGTGTCAGCTGCATAAGATCTCTCTGACCTATAGGTCATGAGTTCGAGGCCTGCCCGGGTCGGGGTGGGGGCCCGACCTTAAGTCTAGCCTGCTGTCGACCTTTGCAACCCGAAAGACAGCTCATTTGTCAAGTAGGAGATAAAACTACCACATTACGTTTGACTGATTTATGAAGCCATAAAGAACTCCAGGAATCGCTGAGGAATGCGGAAAAACAACAAGGAAAGCTGGAAAACGCTGAGAGAGATGAGGAGTGCGTCAGCTCCCCCTGGTGGCCTCTGTTTGTCAATATATGTATAATGTCAAATTGTATGTACTATACTGTACTGTGATAAATGTCACATGTTTATATGTCATTATGTTGAACTGCAGGGATTGTCTGCAAGCATGTGTACTGTAATCCACTCTGAGTCCCCTTCGGGGTGAGAAGAGCGGAATATAAATATAGTAAATAAATAAATATAAATAAATAAATAACCAACAGCAAAAGAAAGCAACCTGGTGGGAAAATTGTATACAAATTTTAACTTGCTTCACTTTTTTTGCCCTAACCATTAACAGCCTAGAAAGTTTAATATGTATCTTCACTTCTTCACATCTTTATCAAAATTAAAGACAATATCACATTAAAGATTCTCAAGAAAACTGTCCATATTGCATGGCAGAAGAGTGATGTGTTGCAATCTGCAATATAATTCAGGTCTTTTACTTTTCATGAGGTTTCTATAGAAACCAGATAAATGCTCCCCATAAAGCTTTTTAAAAACCGAACAATGCAATCCACACAAGGTGAGAAAATTCACAACATGGTTATAATGCAATAAACCACACCACACCAATAAACCAAACAACTACTTTACACTAGACAACTATAGCAAGAGACTTGTAAATTGTGGGAACCATATCAAGAGGTTAATCTTGCTTTAGGGAAAGGGAAGAAATACTTCATTTCTATCTGTATGTTTATAGCAAAATGTTCAATTTTACTTTTCACACACTGCAAAAATTGAATGAAAAATTAATTTAGAAATATTTCAAAATGTGGACTGAAAAATGAGGTCAGCACATTTCTCACCACCTAGTATTGTTTATATATGCCAACATATTATTATTAACAACATATCATTTTCAATAAATGTGGCTTTAATTAAATTAATTCAATATTAATTAATTAATCTTAAAGTAAGATAGCAAAGGCCAATTGCCCTCATCTTAGCTGTGTACTCAATTGACATCACTACATGAATGCTCGTTTAGCTTTATTCAGAACAAGATAGTGAACAAAAGCAAAATTACTTTATCCCAGCAACATCCTTTTTATTTAAATAACCAATGTACTGTACAAGTTTATTAGATGCTTAGGCCATAAATCTTTCACATATAAGGCAAATAAATAAATACATGAAAGCCATATTATTAAATACAATATAAAATACACAATACAACCAATGCATTAGCAAATATAATTCCCATAATCAACACACACATCTGCGTAAGCATTCCATGCAATTGTTAGTGTGGGATTCAGTTCTCCAGCCCACAGATGACAGTCAAGCATCACTTTTAAAAAGATCTGGGTCCAGCAGAGAACTGGTATAAAATGTTTTATAGATGGCACATGACCCCACAGAAGATAGCACTATACTATAAAAATGCCAACAGCAAATGTTGGAAGTGTAAAAATCATCTAGGGACTTTTATGCACTGTTGGTGGTCATGTAGCAAAGTTCAAAAATTTTGGAAGGCTATTCACAAGCATACTCAAAAAATACTGAGCAAGAAGTTTGATTTCAGACCCGAAGGATATTTACTAAATATTATAGAGGAAGGACTAGATCAAAACAAGGTTAAACTACTTTACTTTATATCAGCGGCCGCAAGGCTAGTGCTAGCCAAAAACTGGAAAAAGGAGGATATACCATTAATAGATGACTGGCTTCATAAGTTAAATGACTTAATGGAATTTGATGACCTATATAATAAGGTTTATGAAAGAAGTGAACAGGCCAAGGTGGACTGGCAGCCAGTAAAGCTATATTTTGAATTTTTGATGTGTCAGATGAAAGACCATGCATAGAAACTTTAACAGGCTAAGGACTTCGACAAGCCAAAATTTTGTATTCCAAGTAACTAATATCTCCAACAACCCGAACTGGGAGACTCTTTGTTTTGTAACTATATGTGTTCTATCTTTCTCTCACCCCCTACACACCTTTCCCTTCCCCCTGTACAATCCCCTTCCCCCACCCCACATTCCTCCCCTTGAATTTTCTGCCTTTTACTGCATTATAAAAACCTAATAAAAACATTAAACAATTTTAAAAAAAAGATCTGGGGGGTGGTGAAAGAAAGCATGGTCTGAGCACTGGATTAGACTCTAGAAACCAGGGTTCAAATCTTTATCAATCATGGAATCCCAATGGCTCACTTTGCATTGCTCTCAGCCTCAGAGCAATGCAAAGACAAACTTCCTCTGACCATATCGTGCCAAGAAAACCCACACTAACAAGGAATTATAGGCTGTTCGAAATAAATTGGTGGAAAGATATTTTTTTCAGAAGTACAAGCCTAGGTGAACAAGAATGAGCGTAACTTGCACAAGTTAAGTTTTGTCTTAACCTTTTAGAGTTATTTTACAATATATGTAAGTCAGTGCTTCCCAACC
>JARBWK010000004.1:183478235-183666160 GCA_030556195.1 Anolis apletophallus
CGGCCGAAGGAGGCGGCCCCCTGGCCCCTTCTTCTTCTTCTCCGCCGCCCAGCCCTTCCTCCCCCTCCCCCCCCCCCCCCCGCAGCAGCAGCAGGAGTTCGGCAGGAGGGGGAAGAAAGGGGGGAAGAGAGGTTTTCCTGCAGCACACCAGGTGATCGCTCACGGCACACTAGTGTGCCGCGGAACAGCGGTTGGGAAACATTGCCCTAGATATAGTGCAGCAGAGGGATGGATTGTGAATCAGATATCTGCTGTCTACTCCACACATTCAGAATAGGATAAAGACACTGAGAAATAAGCCTGAACCATGTATGTTCTGTCTACTGTTGTTAAACAAGATGTGTGAAGTCCTACAAAAGCAAATTTGTATTTCTTTGAGAGAAAACAAGCTTTCCTCTGGCAGGCTATTTCTTTACAAGCTGGCTTCCTCCTTGCAGAAAATGAGTGGGTGAAAAACAAAAATGTATGCAGCTGTTTCAATCTCTCCCAAACACAAAGGGGGAATGGGGGAAATGTAGAACAGATTGGTTTTTTCACCTTCATTCCAGTTCTTAGATAGTAATTTAATGTAAATTTAAATGCCACCTTAGAACAGACACAATAAACACCCCCTTTCCAAAGTACTTATAATTAGCAAACGTTTTTAAGCCTAATGTAAATGTAAAATAGTTACACTTTTCCATTAACTTTTCTACTTATGATACAGACACAACAAAGCCAGAAATTCAGTTAAAAAGATTAATGAAAGTCCTGCACAAAGCTGAAGGGCCACTTTTCTCATATTCTAGGAAGAATATCATTTTTAGGCTTCAGCAATTTAAAGATGACATTCATTTCAACTGATATATTTTTCATTTCTCTTCCAAATGAAAGCATGGGAGAGAAAGCCATTATTTGGATGTCAATTCTCTGCACTTCATTAATAAAAATTACAAAAACAGTTTCAGAAGCTTGGCCTGAATAGGAAGGGGGAATGAAATCAGTACCTTTCCATTTAAAGTTTGATTTCAGAGTTAATACATTAATATTTCAGGAAGCAGTATTATAAAAAAAAATATTACAATTGCACACATATTGAAAATCTAGTTCACCACAGATTTTGTATACTTATCCAATGGAGATGCTTCCTACAGGATACTGGTCCAGTCACTTGTGTCTCTAGGTCACTGTTTCCCCAACCACTGTTCCGCGGCACACTACTGTGCCGTGAGCGATCGCCTGATGTGCCGCAGGAAAACCTCTCTTCCCCCCCTTTCTTCCCCCTCCTGCCGAACTCCTGCTGCTGCTGCTTGGGGGAGGAGGAAGGGCCAGTCGGCGGCGAAGAAGAAGGGGCTGGGGAGCTGCCTCCTTCGGCCGTTTCCCCAGCCAGCCAGCCTCCAATCGAGGGAGGGTGGGGAACGGAAGCGGAAGTGCGCTTGTCTGGGCGCATGTGCACTAGGTCCCGGGAGTGGCAGACGCATTCACCTTCCTCCTGTGGCGGTGAAGGAAGCGAAGGAACCAGCCCCTTCCGAAGGTACCCTAGCTCGGCCCTGCTGCGTCCCAGGTGAGACCCCGGGCGCCCTTCCCCTCAGCCTGCCCCCCCCAAAGCCCCTCGGGGAGGAAGGGCCCCAAAGGGGAGAAGGGGCCTTCTTTCGCAAGGGGGGGAAGGGTCGGGGCCTGGCAGGAGGGCCCTCGGAGGAAAAAAAGGCAGGGACTTTCTCGCCAGCCTTCCTCAGCCTTCCTCCCAAATGTCAAGGTCTATTTTTCCCAAACTCCATCTGTGTTCACATTTGGGCATATTGAGTATTCTTGCCAAGTTTGGTCCTGATCCAACATTGTTTCAGTCCACAGTGCTCTCTGGATATAGGTGAACTACAACTCCAAAACTCAAGGTCAATGCCCACCAAACTCATAGCATTTTCTCTTGGTTATGGGAGTTCTGTGTGGGAAGTTTGTGTCTTTCTACCATTCCTGCCATGATTTCTATGTTGTGTTCATTGAAACAGGTTATCACACTGAGTGTATAAATACATTTAAAAACATATTAACTATATGTATTACTGTGTCAGAGTGTCATTTTGTGTCATTTTGGTTGGTGGTGTGCCCCAAGATTATGTAAATGTAAAAAATGTGCCGCTGCTCAAAAAAGGTTGGGAAACACCTCTCTAGGTTATTGAACTAAAGTATTTCGACGGGCTTTAGAGGACAACATTTCAAGGCTTTTACCTGGCATTGAACACAAGAAAGCCAAGAGGAGAGCCCTTTATCTGTTTCCAAATCCTGAAATGTACACTGTTTTCTCCTTCTTTCTCTAAATAAGATAATAACCTATTATGCTATTTCACACTGACTTAAGGCAAGATAGGTAAGAAGCTACTGGTAATCTCAAGATGATTTGCAGTGGAGTTACAAGAGTTACTGATTTCCAACCATACTCCAGAAACTGACAGATAGAAAGATGAAGGTCATGGCCCTTAGACTAACTGCTAATGCGTTATTCACCTGTAAAATCTAAGTATTAATTGGTTGTCACACACAACTGTACTGATAGCATTGATTGTTGTTGTTGGAAAACCTTATCTTTAGGTTAACATTTGAAACAGACAGAGCTTATGGTATTCTGGGGGCAGTCTTTGCAATTTTGTAATTGCTTCTGATTAATATATATCAACGTTTTTGGAAACAAAGTGAATGCCATCCAGCTTACAGTTTAGTTTTTTATTATCTAGCCCAGACTTCTATCTAAGTCGCAATTGTGGGTCAGCAATATATGAATCAGCAGAAATGCCCCCTTGTGCATTACAAAACCTCAGTCTCAACAGCCATTTTGTTTCTATTTGACAATTACAGTTTCTCGCTGTTGTAATACAGCATATTATTCTGCTGGAGGCTTTTAAATAATGAGAGTCACTAAGGTATACCATCTGCCTAGATTTTTAGAAGGAAAAGCAGGCTCCCACTAGAGTTTTTACGATTCGACACATGTCTAGCAACAGAGTTCGTGGAATACCAAGTTTCATGAAAATTATCACTACAGACAAAACTGGGGCTATATCTCTATAAATCTAAATGTAAACTGATTAAAAAGAATGGGGTGTACTTCTAGCACACATAGGATTATTAAAAGATCATTATTAGATGTTACTGAAATCTATATACAGTATATAAAAATCTTCCTGTCGTCGTGCGTGGCTTAAAAACAACAGAACCACTGAACGGAAACACACCAAATTTGGCCACGAAATGCCAAACAGAGCAAGGTGTGACCAGCAACCAGAAAAATTAGACAAAACCAAAAAAACAGAGTTCGCTGCCTCCTCCTTCACCCCCATCCCCCTCTGGAATGGCTGGCTACAGCTGGAGGACGGCGCAGGGCACGTGCACCGCAAAGCCTGTGGCGGTAACGGTCGGGAGGCCTCCCGGAGTCAGCCCCGCCTCCTCAACGTGCTCAAACATTCATAAGGCCATGCCTGCCTCTCACCTGACCAATGGGGGGCAGAGGCAGAATGGCCTGGAGGTGGGCAGGGCCTATTGCTTTCCTGGCCCAAGCGTGGGGCTTTTTGACTCAGATGCCACAAGCCCCGCCCCTAATGAAACTGTGTGCCAGGGAGGGAGGAAGGAAGGAACAAAGGAAGGAAGGAACAAAGGAAGGAACGAAGGAAGGGGTGAGCTGAGTTTACTTCTTTCCCTCCCTTCCCTCCTTCCTCCTTTCCTTTCCTTTTCTCCCCTCCCACACTGCCAAGGAGGAGGCCTTCCAGGCCAAGGTGAGGAGGAGGAGGACCCCCCCCCCCCGCTCCTTTCCCCCTTTTGGGGTGCGGCAGCGAGGGGTCCCCTGAGCATGTGTTGAGTTTCAGCTCATGGGGAGGATTGGCCTCAGCAGCCGAGCAGGGCTTGATATGGCCAAGGACTCGGGTGGAGGAGTGCTTGGGCATTGTTGTCCATATACAGCAGGATTCCCATCCATACAAATGAAATGTCTGTACATGTTGGTTCAAGATGGAGGAATGACTCGTAGTGCTAACCTGAATTTCTTCAATTTTACCATATTCCATTAAAGCCACAAAGATCTCTTAGCCAAATCAATTGAATCAGTGGTAACATGCGAAGACAATAGTGCCATTGCTTCTATTTGTATTAACAGTTGCACTCAGACCTTTTAAATGCATTTTTTTCATAAAGTCAGGAAATGGAAAATTATTTCTTTACAAAGTATTGGAAATGCTCTTTCAGGTTTAATATAAAATCCAATATATCAGCCTTACCTTTGATGCCATTCTCATGAAAAGCCTGTTTTGATCCTCTGCTGTTCTCATCTTTTCATTTTTGACCAAATCCTTCAGGCTCAGATTATCATCATCTTGAAAATACCGAACCCTTTCCTTGTCGACATGGGTTGTGATCTGAAAATGAATAACAAGAAATGAAGATCCATTCAGTATGATTTACTAGCTATTTCAAAATGCATATTATTTTTTTAAAAAACCTTCATTGGACTATGCATATGATTTGCATAAAGTGTCTCAACTTCAACAAAGTAATCACAAACTGATATAAGAATTTCTCATCAGAACCATCAAAAATGAACTTTCATGCAAGGCTGTTTGAAATTATTATAATCTATCTATCTTCTATCTATCTATGTATATAATAAAAGTGTTTGCGGAGATGAGGAGGGCGGGAGGCGCGGAGGAATATGTGCCAGCGTTTCGATTAGTTGCCACTGTGGGAATACTTGCATAAAGGACTCTGATTGGCCAGCCTCAGAACTCCAACACTCTAAGGCACCAGACAGAGGTAATTGGTTGTCACTGAGACACTGTTTGGATAAAGGACTCTGATTGCCCAGCAAAACAGAATGCAACTGAATGCTTGAGTTAGCCAAATGACCCTTTTTTCCATTGGAAATGGAATGTTCATTTTCTGGGAGGTGCCGAGGTGCCAAGGAATATGTGACAACATTTCGATAGGTTGCCACTATTGGATTATTTGCATAAAGGACTCTGATTGGCCAGCCTCATAACTCCAACATTCTACGGCCCCAGACAGAGGGGATTGGTTGCAACTAAAATGGCATTTGCATAAAGGAGTCCGATTGGCCATCCACATTCCAACATTCTAAGGTGACGCAGAGAGAAAAGGAAAGGCCTCAGGCAGTCAGACACTGCGGCCCACAGCAGTGACGGCTCAGGACCAAGCTTGGCACACAGGGGCCCAATGGCCCACTCTACACCCTGGTGCTGTTTCAAGGAGGATGGACCACAGATGATGGGACTTGAAATACCTTCACTCACCTTCCGAGACTGCTGCAACCCTCATCCAAAGAATGATCAAGACCAAATGTGACACACAGAGCCCCCATGACCCACTCTACATACTGGTGCTGTTTGGAGGGGGATGGACCATGGCCAATGGGACTTGCAGTACCTTCACTAAGTTCCTGAGACTACTGCAAGCCTCATACACGTCTAATAGGAACCAACCTTGGCACACAATGCCTTCCTCAAATAACCCAGGCGCCGCCGGGTCCCCAAGCTAGTCTGACATAAAACGGGCTGGCATAACCTCAGATAAACAAAAGTGTGGGATAACATGGAGTCTCCTACTGTTACCCACCCAAAATGGCACTAGACACCCAGAATACTAACAACAGGGACTCAAAGGATTAAGGCAAGGCAACACCTTGGGGCTAGAGCGGCCCAGCAGGAAGTGCCCGGATGCAAGAAGAGGAGCGTAGAAATCACAGAAGAAAGGAAAGAGGGCGCTTCCGTTTCTGGTCCTGCCTCTTTTTCCCCTTTTTTCCCGCCCTCCGCCTCCTTGTCTTGCCTTTTTCACATATTGGGAATGTAGAGAGAGTTGGGGAGCACTCCTTTAACTAAAGGGAAAGGGGGGGTGTCGGATAAGACAGAATGCCAGATAAGCAAGACTCTACTGCAGGGGTGCCCACACTTTTCCAGCATGCGAGTTACTTATATTAAAACCAAGTCAGAAAGACCTACCTACCTCCCCAAGGCTGGAGAGGGGAGGGGATGGGGCAGGGCTTGGCCAGAGGGGGGGAGCCAGGCTGCACCGAGCCCCGCCCCCTCCCCTCTGGCTTTGGAGCTCCCAGCAGCTTCTCCAGGCTTGAGGATGGCAATGCCAAGCCAGTGGTGACATAACTAGCACAAGGCTAGCTTGGTATTGCCATCCTCAAGCCAGGAGAACCTGCTGGTAGAGCAGAAGCCACAGGGGGCGGAGCCAGGCCGCGCCAAGCCCTGCCCCCTCCGGCTTTGGAGTTCCCAACAGCTTCTCCAGGCTTGAGGATGGCAATGCCAAGCCAGTGGTGACATAGCTAGCACAAGGCTGGCTTGGTATTGCCATCCTCAAGCCAGGAGAAGCTGCTGGTAGAGCAGAAGCCACAGGGGGCGGAACCAGGCCATGCCAAGCCCCGCCACCTCCAGCTTTGGAGTTCCCAGCAGCTTCTCCAGGCTTGAGGATGGCAATGCTAAGCCAGTGGTGGCATAGTTTGCACAAGGCTGGCTTGGCCCTGCCCTCAAGGCTGAAGCAGCTGCTGGGAGTGCCGAAGCTGGGGAGGGGCGGGGCTTGGTGCGGCCTGGCTCCGCCCCCTCTGAGAAGCACCCCATCCGGCTGGGATCAACCTCCTTCAGTCCCAGGATCGACTGGTCGATCGTGATCGACTTCCTGGGCAGCCCTGCTCTACTGTATATATAATAGACATGAAAGAGGAATTGGGGTGGAAAGAGGAAGAGGAGTGTCACCTTCCTAGTATTTCATGGCACTCTAAAATAGCAATCACTTTATTGTGTGTGTTTAAGGTCCAAAGTCAATCCAACTCAAATCCTACCCCACACGGAATACATTTGATAATATATTCTAAGAAGAGGAGAAATTTTAATACATTACCTGCTTTTTCCTTCTTCTGCCTGTAGACTCGAATGATTCATGTGGACTATTAACAGGCCAAGCTCCTCCAGTTTTATCAGTTCTAAACAGGACAACTTCATGTTCTTCCTGAGAGCCTGTGGTCTATATCAAAGCAGAAAACAGATCAGACAACATTTAATTTTCTCTTTTTTTAAAAAGAGAAACACAACATGTGTCAAATGCTGAAATGCATCAAAACATGGCAATATGGAACCAGTTCACACAACTTATTCAAGATGGTGCTTTTCAGCAAAATAATTAAGAGTATTCCATTGAATAAATTGTTCATTCTCCTAGAAAGAACTATCTTGATATGAATCTGATATGGTACTGATATGTTAATAAATTATTTATTTATTTTATGGTAGTTGTACCTCGTTGCTTTTCACCCCTGAAGGGGGACTCAGCACGGCTTACACTGAAGCACTACAGGCCGCTAAACCATAATACAGACATATAATCCCAAAACAATATAATCCACGTCACATATAAACATTAAAACCATTACATAGTCATTAAAATCAATATATACATCAGTATTTAAAGCCATAAAACAAAACACAGTGTCATCTACCGCTACGCCAATCTAGTCAATGTCCAAAAGTGCAAGTTACGTCTGCTGCCCAAAAGCCTGGTCCCAGAACCACGACTTTTAACTTTTTTCTGAAAGCCGGAGAGATGGAGTCGATCTCATCTCGTTTGGGAGTGCGTTCCATAGGCGAGGGGCCACCGCCAAGAAGGCCCCATCTCTCGTCCCCACCAACCGCATTTGCGGTGCTGGCGGGAGCGAGCGAGAATCCAGGATCACTCCCAAGCTGCGAACCTGCGTCTTCAAGGGGAGTGTGACCTCGTCCAACATAGGCTGTAACCCTATGCCCTGTTCGGCCTTTCGACTGACCAGGAGGACCTCTGTCTTGTCTGGATTCAATTTGTTAGCCCTCATCCAGTCCGAAACAGTGGCCAAGCACCGGTTCAAGCTCTGAACCACCTCATTAGTAACAGGTGGAAAGGAGTGACAGATTTGGACATCAACTGCGTACAGATAACACCTTACTCCGAAACTCCGAATGATCTCCCCCAGTGGCCTCATGTAGATGTTAAATAACATTGGGGGCTGTACTGAACCCTGAGGGACTCCACAAGACAAAGGAAGGATTGGAGCCACTGCAAAGCAGAACCTCCAGATCCCATTTCTACGAGGTGTTCCAGAAAGATACGGCATCGAAGGCCACTGAGAGGTCCAGCAACATCAACACGGACACACTTCCCCTGTCAAGCTCCCGACGAAGATCTTCTACTAAGACGACCAAGGCTGTTTTAGTACCATGTCCCATCTAAAGCCAGACTGTGCCGGATCAAGATAATCAGTGTCTACCAGGAACCCCCAGAGTTGCGAAGCCACCACACATTCCAGGACTTTGCCCGAATAGGGGAAATTGGAAACTGGCCGATAGTTGACTAACTGAGTGGAGTCCAGTGATGGTTTTTTCAACTGCGGTTTTATAACAGCCTGTTTTAGGCTGGCTGGAATGTTGCCCTCCCATAAGGAGGCATTAACCACCACCGTAACCCATTCTGCCAAACCCCCTCTGGCATCTTTGATCAGCCAGGATGGGCAGGGGTCTAGGATGCATGTGGTAGGTCTCGCCTCTCCAAGGATCCTGTCCACATCCTCGAGCTGAACCAATGGAAATGAATCCATTAAAACCAGACAAGCAGATGCTCGTGTTACATCCTCTGAAACGTACTTGGATTGACCCACTTCGCTTCCGCCGCCACACGCGCTCTAGCTGCCTTTTCTTTCGCTTCATCGCTGCCAGCTCCTCAGTAAACCAAGGGGCTGGTTTAGCTTGGTTACTCGAGAGAGGCCATTCTGGAGCAATCCTGTCTATGGCCCTAGTCATCTCCCTGTCCCAGAGAGAGACCAGAGCCTCGACAGGGTCACTTATCGAGGAGGCGGGAAAATCCCCAAGAGTCGTCAGGAATCCATTCGGATCCATAAGTCTCCTGGGGCAGAACAATCTAGTGAGTCCACCACCCCTGCGGTGGCAAGTGACAAATGATATCCAACACATTTTGTGCCAGCTTTAAAAACTAATATGTTTTGATGGAAGCTTGTGCAAAATAAGATTCCCTTGTGTATCCTGAGATGCATTATCCTGAGCTTCAAGTCTACGTATATGTGCAAAATGAGATGCAGAAAATAGAAGCTGTGACAGCGATAATAATAAAGTATTTAACTGATTTCCAGAATGTTAAATTGCCTCTATGTCTGTCTATATATGTTGTATGTCAATGGCATTGAATGTTTGCCTGTATATGTGCATTGTGATCCGCCCTGAGTCCCCTGCGGGGTGAGAATAGGGGCGGTCTAAGGTAATTTTAAATGGTAAGCAAACATTATTTTGGCCCCCCAAACATTATTTTGCCCCCCGCCGCGCATGCCCAGAAGCTCCTGTGCGCAGGCGCAGAAGCCTGTAAACACAGCACTCCCTATTCGGCACGCGCCCCCCTTCCACGCATGCCCAGAAGCCCCTGTGCGCAGGCGCAGAAGCCTGTAAACACAGCACTCCCTATTCGGCACACAGGGAGGTTTGCTACGGCGTGGCATCGGAGTGCACAAGCCCAAAAGCGGAACATCGGCCGGACGCTGTCTGGCGGGCGGGGGAATGCGCCCTTTACCCAGATGGCGCCCCACGCAGCGGCATCCTTTGCCTACCAGTAGGACCGCCCCTGGGTGAGAAGGGCAGAATATAAATGACGTAAATACATACATACATACATAAATCTTCATTCACACAAAGGCTACTGCTAACATCAGAAACATCTTGGCACCAGATAGTCTAATCAACCCTTTCAAGGTTAATAAAGAAAAAAACTTATTCGAGTTTAGGGAGTAGGAAAACTATTATGATTCATTTTAAATCAGTAGGGTTTTTTCCCCAACCTTTCTTTAAAGTCCCAGTCTTTCATTGAGATTGGTTTACTCAAGAATACCTGTTAAGATCAATGTAAGGTTTCCTGACAAGCACGTGTTCTCCATGCTGTTGTTTCTTTAAATACGTGGCGGCGCGGGCCGGCTGCGGAGAGGCCCGCCGGCAGGGCGGCGGGGCGGGGGAAGCACGACGCTGGCGGCAGGGCGGGCGCGGTGGCGCCCCTCCCAGGTGGCGACGCCCCTCCCAGTTGGCGACGCCCTACGCAGCTGCATAGTTGGCGTAATGGATAGACTACCCCTGTACTAGACTGAAGCTGCCAGAATTCTTCACCAGTTGGTTAGGGCAGGTTATACTCCATGCTCCAACATCTGAATAGTTAGATAATTCTATCTCCCATTTCCTTTCATAACTAGTACTGGGGAAGAAATGAAATTTGTTCTATGCGGGGGAGGAAAGTTCCTATAGTTGGTTTATTTGTTCTCAAAACAGAGCTAGCAAGGCCAAGCATTATGTCTGAACTAGATCTAAATACTGTAAGGCTAGAAATCAGGGAAAATATCTGCAGATGTATTGAACAAAATGGAAAAAAATATATAAACAAGTAAAGGATTACAGAAGACAGCGTAAGCTTCTCACTCAGTTAATTAGAAAGCAGAAGCTCATTGTATGTTAATTGATTAAATTAGCTGTAATAAGAGGAATGTCATCAGAATTGGGTGCATTGAAATTGACTCTGTCAAGTCTGATAAAAATTGATATAAATCTCTATCCAAGCCATATTCAGTCAAATAAACAATGTGCCCAACTCATATCTGCTGTACCAGCATTGACAGCTTATTCATGAAAGGTCTCCATGAGTTTTTTTTAAAAAGGCTCAGTGGTTATGAAAGCATTAGGGCTCTAAGGCATTGATTATATTCTTCATGGAAACCAACACAGAAATAATTTATAGTGGAGTAGGAATACACACACAAAGTGAGAGCCAAACTGCAGGGTACGCATTGCTTTTCCTCCTAGGCAATTCTCCTCCACCACCTTCCTCGATGTTGTATGCAAACAGAATCTCACATAAGACAGAAACTGCAACTACAGTTACTAGGAATACTGATTTGAGGTTTCCAGCAGTTTGCTACTATTTACACAGAGAACGGGATCATAACGTAAAGGCAACTTGACAACCACATGCATCAGTTGCTAACACCTTGAAAAGAAGAGAAGAGTGTATGAATTCCAAGGGAAACAAGTTTACAACACGAGCCCAGCATCTCATTTCAAAAACATGGTTTGTAGAGATCTAGCTTTTAGAAATGAACTGACTGAAATGAAATAATCTGCAATCATAAACAACTTAAATTAAAATAAAATGTAGCATTAATCATATACTGATTTAATCTTTTTTCTCAAGCACTGCAATAGGCTAGCCAAATAATAACAATAACAATAACCACCCCAATATTCTTGCCAAGAAAACTAAATGGACCAGTACAACCAGAGACATGTTGGTATGCCATCAGAAGATGGGACTCCCAGGTCAGAAGATGGTCAAAATGCTACTGGGGAGGAACAGAGGAGAAGTTCAACTAGCCCCAGATGTGATGATGCAGCTAGCTTAAATAACAAACACTAGAGTGAAGCTGTAATAGCTAACAGTATTACTACACATGGAGGAAAGATATTACAAAGGGTCAATCGAGCCTACAATGTAGAACGTAATATTTTGCTACTTCTCATCGATATACACTTGCCTTTGTGTCACGACTCCCACAGATGGCAAGACAACACCAAGCTAGTAAAAACATATAAAGTTTATTGCCAACAAAAACATAGCCTAGTCCGGCGTTCCAAAAATAACCCACACCCGAAAAACAAAGCAGAAGCTGTCCGTCTTCAATAAATAATCTTGAACAGGAACGTGGCTGGCAGATATTGATGTGAAGACCCGTCCAAAAGAAGGAAAGAAGGAGCGCTTCACATTCCAGGAGAGCAACACAGGAAATGTTCAAACAGGACGCGGTAGACAAGCTTGCTGGGAATCAAAGACCAGGACAGGAACCCACAAGATACACGATACAGGACCCAACAACCCACAGCAACACCTTGGCCGACCGCAGATTCCCAAATCCCCAGGCCTTACTGTTATACCCTTACAAATCAGAGTCATCAGACTCCCCACCCAAATCCGCCCTAGTGCTCTCAGCTGCAGTCCTGGGTGTGTTCCACCTTTGCTGTTCAGTTAAAGAACCCCAGTCCCGTTCCACATCCCCACTAGGCCAGTCAAGGTCACTAGAAAAACCAAAAAATGAGCTTTCGCTGGACTCAGCGTTAACCACATCCCTGACCTCCTGCACCAGCGCTGAGTCCAGCTCAGTATCACTGTCTTCTGAAGTTAACTCCACATCAAACCCCTCAAAAGTCTCATCACTGGTAGGCTCCCTAAGTATTTGTCGGACCTTCCTCCTATGCTCTGCCTCTTCCAAATGCTCATCACTTGCAGCCCTCTTTCTCCCAGCTGCAGGAGGACTGCCCAAACCTCCCTCTTCCAAGGTCATGTCCCACAAACTCTCCTCTGCCGAGTTACTACTTGTAGCAACTACAGACTCAGGTTGCTCAACCACGACACTTTGTATTGAGGGTACAAGCTTACTATATCCCTGTTGGTGTGCCTCTGATGAAGCTGAGGAATTCCATGATAATTCCCCGCGAAACGGTCAGAGCTCCGTACACTGAGAACCGTCAGGCAACCACATGGAAACAGTTTTTATAACACCTTATATATGGAGCCATAGCCTGACCAGCAACCTTTCTTTCGCCAACCTTGTGGATTACAAACTTGATATTTTCTACTGATGTACATTTCGAGACACTTAAAGTATGTATATTCCCAATTTGGAAAAGCTTTGGGCTACTAAGAAATTGGAATAATCCGAATTATAATCTATCAACAAACTTTGGAACACTATCCAGCAATTTTGGATTGCTAGCGGTGAAATTCTATGGACTCCAATCAAAACGCTAAGTACCTTGCATTTTGTTTTATTTTTAAATGATTTTTATTCCAATTCTTTTTCACATATACATAAAAACAAACAATACCTAACTAATGACTTGGGGTAGGGTATAGAAGGTCGGATAGTTCGGGGAAGGAAAAAGGTGGTGGAGTTGGGAAGGGTAAGCATGGGTAATTGAAAATATATGAAAGTTTAATTTTTATCATTACATTATGGAAAATAATGAACTTTAGCACTATATGCTATTTTTTTGAGAAGGACCTGTACTTGAAAATACTCTAAACAAAACAGTTCCAAAAAATAAACTTTGGGTTTTTAAAATTTTATATAAGGGATGATTTGCCATGTCACTATATAAGATAGGATTTGACTCTGATGATACTCAGCTTGTTCTGCGAATGGACGGCCGGACGGACTCTGTACCTGATAATTTCCAACAGTGCCTTGAAGCCGTAACTGGTTGGCTGTGTGCTAGCAGATTGAGGGTGAACCCGGCAAAGATGGAAATCTTGTGGCTGGGTCACCCTGGTAGAGGGGCTGTTCAGCTGCCTACCCTAGGCGGCGTACCCCTGTGTCCGCCATGCTCTGCTGGACCCTCGGCTAACAATGGTGGCTCAGATCTCCAATACCAGCAGAGTGGTTTTTCCATCTCCGGCAGGCTAAGCGACTGGCTCACTAGCTGATCAGGGAGGTTCTGGTCACGGTGATCCAGGCCACGGTCACCTCGAGAATAGACTACTGCAACGCCCTCTACATTGGCCTACCTATGTCGGCGATATGGAGGCTCAAGCTGATGCAAAATGCAGCTGCTAGGCTTCTCACTGGTACGCCGGTAAGAGCTCACATAACACCAATATTGCAGCAGCTGCATTGGCTACCAGTGGAGCACCGGGTCTCCTTCGAAGTGTTGATTATCACCTTCAAGGCCTTATATGGTCAGGGGCCGTCGTACCTGAGAGACCGTCTCACCCCATATCAACCCCAGAGGTCACTGTGCTCCATTGACCAAAATCTTTTGATGATTCCTAGCTGCCGCTCATATCGGCTGACATTGACTAGACGGCGAGCCTTTACGATCATAGCTCCAACTCTTAGGAACGCTCTGCCTAAAGATGTGTGAACTTTCAGAGATCTAACCAAGTTCCGCAAGAGCGTGCAAGACGTTTTATTCCAGCGGGCTTTCAGGGTCTGATCTGGTTAATCAGCTGTAAATAGCTTTATAGTTTTTAGTTAAGAGTTTAATTATTTCGGTTGTTTTAAAGTGTGTTTCTTATATTCTCTGTAAGCCGTCCTGTGCCCTTGGGGAAGGACGGCATACAAAACTGAAAAATAAATAAAATAAATTTTAAAAAATTAAATTAAATTAAATTACAATGTACAATGAAAATATCTCTTTTATAGTAATGGAAGAGAACAGTTTGCTGAAGAAAGATGTGCAAGCATGAGTTTGTAACAAATAATATCACAAATAATTAAACCAGTGTTTCCCAACCTTTTTTGAGCCGCGGCACACTTTTTACATTTCCAAAATCCTGGGGCACACCACCAACCAAAATGACACAAAATGACACTCTAACACAGTAATATATATAGTTAATATGTTTTTAAAATGTATTTATACACTCAGTGTGAAACCTGGGCCTGTTTCGATGAACACAACATAAATATCCTGGCAGGAATGGCAGAAAGATACAAACTTCCCACACAGAACTCCCGTAACCAAGAGAAAATACTATAAGAGTTTGGTGGGCATTGACCTTGAGTTTTGGAGTTGTAGTTCACCTATATCCAGAGAGCACTGTGGACTGAAACAATGTTGGATCAGGACCAAACTTGCCATGAATACTCAATATGCCCAAATATGAACGCAGCTGGAGTTCAGGAGATATAGACCTTGACATTTGGGAGTTGTAGTTGCTGGGTTTTATAGTTCCCCTACAATCATACAGCATTCTGAACCCCACCAATGATAGAACTGGGCCAAACTTCCCACACAGAACCCCCAGGAGGCAAGAGGAGGTCTCTACTTGGGGAAAGGGAGGCGGGCCTTCCCAATGCATGGAGAGGCAGAGACCAAGTAGACAACGGGTGGGGAGGGTGGGGTGTTTGTAATTTTGTGCCTTTATCGAGGTAGGTTTCTTCAGGTTTTTATACTTCAACACACTAGCTTCCCCCCCCCAGAGGTTCCAATTTCCCACGGCACACCTGATGATCGCTCACGGCACAGTAGTGTGCCCTGGCACACTGTTTGGGAAACACTGAATTAAACAATAGTAAATAGCAATGGTGGGGGGGGGGGGGTAAAACACACACACCCAAAACAGAATCAAGTCTTGAATAAGACACTGGCCTCAGCTGTCTGGCTGCCATCAGCTCAATATACAGTACTTACATATGCACATATTACACACTGTGAAAATAATTGAAAGATCATCCACACAGCCCAGATGCATTGGATGAAAGCCAGACATCTTTATCTAAGGAATATAGCTTAATTACTCATCCTAAACTGTGTAATTACTTTCATGAAAATGTTTTCCTTACATTCTGGAGATCGTTGACTAATGAACCTTAGAACACCAATTACGCATGTTGTTATATTGATGAGTTTATTTTATAATGACTTTTCAAAATGTAAAGCATTCCTAATTGTACCACACTGAGTTAAGGGTGTCCCAATTCATGTTTAATTAACATATAATGTAAGTTTTGAAAACAGGTCCCCAAATGTTGATGTTTAACCCGCACTCTCCTTAAATAGGCTACGTCTCTTGGGATGACAGTACCAATCAGAGAAAAGGGAACAAACGACAGCCAGTGTGAGGTCGGCACCAACTAGAAATAACCAGAAGGAAGAAGGGCAGTAGCCTTTTCCTAGGGAGTCAGCACCTGACTATGCTTGGCGGATGACTACTTAAGAGCTTAAATATAAAGTGGGAGAAGATAATACCTTTAAGTATTAACGGCAAATTCAACTTCCCAGATGAACGTTCCCATCACTGGAAGGAAGTAAAGGAAAAAAACGGGAACTATAGCTTTAGAATATGTGAGTTTACATTTGTTACTACTAGTTAGTAACCCTTCCAGCCTTTTGTAAATAAGGGGGGGAAACCCATACAATGGCTGGGAAACCACTCAATCAGAAGCACCACGAGAGCGGAAGCCAGCAGCAGGAGCACGTGTGCGCGCAGGGTGTGCGCGCGCATGGCAGGAGAGCCCCATCTGGCTAGTGAGGCCCGAAGATCACCTGGAAGAGGGCCGAAGATCTACTAGTAGCTCCCGAGCTACCTAATGAGCACCCCTGATCTAGTAGATCATGACTGGTCTTCTACCTACTGCTCCTCTGGGCAACATCTATCATCAATTCTATACATTCCTAGCAATTTCAGCTTTCCCAAAGCTTTCATGAATGGCCAATGAAAGCCAGCATGGTGAAGTGGTTTAGATGTTGAATTAGGAGGCTAGGTTTTGAATAACCCACCTGGCAACCCACAGGGTGATCTTTGGCGCTCTCTCTCTCTCTCTCTCTCTCTCTCTCTCTCTCTCTCAGAGGAATGCAAGGGGAAACCCCCTCTGAACAAATTCCACCAAGAAAACATTTTGGTAAGTTTCCTTTAAGGGTACCATGGGGCACAAATGACTTAAAAGGTCGCAACAGAAACAAAGCTTTATTCCTCTGCTATAATTTCAGCAATACTGTCTTCTGGAATAACCGGGAAGTGGCGCAGCTGGCTAAGTGTCAGCTGCATAAGATCTCTCTGACCTGTAGGTCATGAGTTCGAGGCCTGCCCAGGTCGAGGTGGGTGCTTGACCTTAAGTGTAGCCTGCTGTCGACCTTTGCAGCCTGAAAGACAGTTCATTTGTCAAGTAGGAGATAAAGGTACCACATTAAGTGGGGAGGCAAATTTTGACTGATTTATGAAGCCATAAGAATTCCAGGAATCGCTGAGGATTGCGGAAGAACAACAAGGGATGCTGGAAAAAACGCTGAGAGAGAAGAGGAGTGCGTCAGCTCTCCCTGGTGGCCAGAAGTTTGCCTCTCTGTTCGTCTATGTTCGTCAATATATGTCTAAAATATGTCTATATATGTTGAACTGCAGGGATTGTCTGCAAGTATATGTACTGTAATCCGCTCTGAGTCCCCTTCGGGGTGAGAAGAGCGGAATATAAATGAAGTAAATAAAATAAATAAATAAATAAATAACTATTATGCAGCGTGTGTGTTAACCCAACGCCCAGTACCCAGAGTCCGAATGCAAAAACTCTCAGACCAGTAGTAAAAGTGAACAGAAAATCTTTACTCTCTTTACTTTGCAGAGATAAAACAAAACTGGCAATGTTGCATATAAAAATAAGCACTGCAACAAACTTACACAGTCTTCGTGAGAAACATAAAATAAAGCATCTTCATCTTTACATCAAATGAGAGGTGAAAAAATAAACCTGAAGTGAATGCTATTATACCATAGCCTTCTCCAAACTGCTCCCCAAAGCTATGCCTTTGTCCATAGGTCTTCTCAGAGAAAAAGGCTTCTTTGTGCTTCCTTACTCCTGAAGCTGAAGGCAGGTGTGTAAACTTGCACACAACAACCTCAGGCTGTTAGAAGGAATTAGTCATGACAAAAATGTTCCTGCTTCCCCTGCTATTTTGTGAATGTGAATGCAACAGCCTTCTTCTACAGCAAGGGTGCTCATTAGGTAGCTCGGGAGCTACTAGTAGATCTTCCGCCCTCTTCCAGGTGATCTTCGGGCCTCACCAGCTAGATAAGGCGCTCCTGCCATGCGTGCGCACACCCTGCGCGCATGTGCGCTTCTGCTGATGGCTTCCGCTTTCGTGGTGCTTCTTTCACCTGCGGGGCATTGCAGGAAGAAGGAAGCACGAGGCGGGGCCTCTGGAGAGAGCGCCCTGCCTCTCTCTCGTCCAGAAGCAGCTGCGCAGCCTTCGTTACCGGCAAGACAGGCAGGGTGGAGCACTCCCTCTGGATGCCCCGCCTCGTGCTTTCTCCTTCGTGCAATGCCCCGCAGGTGGAAGAAGCGCAGTGTGGGTGGAAAACAGCAGCAGGAGCACGCGCAGTGGCAAGAGCACGCGGCGGCGGGGGCAGGTAGATCTTTTGGACTTGGTTGCTTTAAGAGTAGCTCGCATGCTGAAAAATGTGAGCACCCCTGTTCTACAGGAAGCTGTGAAGCTTTCTGCCTTTCTCCAACCCCAAGGCTGCTCTGGGAACAGCAGGGGAAACCTCTGGATATGGATTTGTTACTGTGTAATAATGACCTCAAGACTATGGCACAAATTAGAAGTTGGAAGGATGATTACAAGAGTGAAACGGGGCATGGGTTAGGGTTTAAAATATACAGCCATTACTACTGTTTATGTTCAGCATCCTCAGTGGAGGGAAATAGGAGCCCCTGATGGCACAATGGGTTTAAACCTTGCGCCATCAGGGCTGAACACGAACAGGACGGAGGTTCGAATCTGGGGAGAGAGTGAATCCGGGGAGAGAGCTCCCTCTGTCAGCTCCAGCTTCCCATGTGAGGACATGAGAGTAGCCTCCCACAAAGATTGTAAAATATCCAGCCGTCCCCTGGGCAGCGTCCTTGCAGACTGCCAATTCTCTCACACCAGAAGTGACTTGCAGCTTCTCAAGTCGCTCCTGACACACACACACACACACACACACAAGTAGAGGGAAATGGCAGAAACAGTTACAAGGTTAAGCATCCTACAAGATGTACCAAGTTGATTTACAGGCCACAATAGAAACTTGGGAGGATAGATAGATAGATAGATAGATAGATAGATAGATAGATAGATGACAAGTTGAGAAAGTTATGCAGTGAAATGGACATAAAAGTGAAGAAAAAAATAGTTCTATGGAGGCAGCAGTACCAGGTAAGCTGTGCCTCTAAGGGTAATAAAATGTATAATAAGGTAGGCAAACTATGAAAATTGACAGGTGACTCATCAAAGAGAGATCGCTAAGAATATAAACTATTTTACGTACTTGAGTGGCTTTTAGAGTATGGGGGAAAGACTAGTTAATTCCACTTTAAAACTTATTGCCATTATCATCATGCACAATCTGTATTCCTGAGGCATTTTAAAGACCGGAGGTGTAACAGGTTCCTTCCCCAAGGGGCTTACAGTCTGAAACTGCCAAGAAATAACTGAGAGCGTGAGTAAATTGAGAGATGCAAACAAGAGAGAGGAAAACTAATTATTTCTGGGTCTATAAGCATGGTCCAAAGATTTCCCAGAAATCTTGCATTTGGAGAAGAGACTCAAGGAAGGGGAGAGATTGCACAGAACTGTTTTGGAGAGTGGCTTTAGCAGCAAGGGAAAATGGGCGAGGTTGTTTTAGGGAGCAGAAGAGCAAAAGAGTAAAAAGCACTCTTTGTAAGTAAATAGCCTCTCTGCTAGGAATATTTTTTTCAAGTTGTTTATAAACAAATGTTCTGTGTTATTATTACGGTAAGTCCTTGCAGGACCATATGAGTTTGTGTGAAGAAAAACCTTATTGTATGTAATTATCCTCTTCAGCTGGCTAAGTAGGTCAACCAGCAATCTTGCACCACACCCAAGGGGCTACAACTGTTTGAGTTATTTTCTGTATGTTTGGTGATGGTGGTGATGTGGTGTTCTGGCAAAACATGCTAAAGGAGAGATCCTGAAGAAATGCTACTGCCGGTGTCAACCTCTGCCAGAGAACCAAGGCTGTTGTGTACACATTCACACTATAGCCATGGGCATTGGGGAAGCAGGAAAAATGGCCATGCAAAGGACCAAGGCTATTGTCTGCACTTCCACACAACAGCATAAGGCTTCAGGAAAGCAGGAGAGCACAACCTCCAGAATGCCGAAGTTGGGGAAAATGTCGAGGTATACCTCTATCTGTTGTCTGTCCTGTCTCTTTAAATGCATTGAATGCTTGCTCTGTATATGTTCTGTGATCCACCCTGAGTCCCCTTCATGATGAAAAGGGCGGAATATAAAAGCTGTAAATGAATAAATACGATATCCTTTTCCTTTCTTCTAATCTGTCTATTCTCCTCTATGGGTCTGAAACATGGGTCACCTATCGCCAGCACCTACAACTCCTCGAACGCTTTCATCAGCGCTGTCTTCGCACAATCCTAAATGTACACTGGACAGACTATGTGACTAATGTTGCTGTCCTTGGTGAAAGTCTTCCTTATCCTGGTCCCATTATAAGGAAATAACATTGGGAATTCATAAAACCTTGGCTACAGGGGGTGCTGTCCTTGAACAAGCAGGGATCACCAGCATTGAGGCCATGCTATTGAGAACACAGCTGCGCTGGGCAGGGCACGTCTCTAGGCTGGAGGACCACCGCCTCCCAAAGATACTACTCTATGGTGAACTCGCCACGGGTCAGCGCAAGAGAGGCACCCCCAAAAAGAGATATAAGGTCTCCCTGAAACAACATCTCAGGCTCGGCCAGATTGATCACCAACAATGGTCCACCCTGGCCTCACATCGGGAGGCATGGAGACGCACTATCCACAATGCTGCGGCCTCTTTCGAGAAGACACGCCGAATGGGTCTCGAAAAGAAACGACAACGCAGAAAGAACTGCAACTTGGAAACAACATCACTCAAGGAGACTTTCTGCCGTGCTTTCTGCAACCTTACTTGCCTATCTCAGATTGGCCTTTTCAGTCATCAACACGCTTGTAAAAAGCATGGGATGAGTTCTTCCTAAGAATCTTCGTTCGCGAAGTAATGCCGAGAGAGAATCTTTCGATTCATAACCATTATTTTACTATAGTACTGTTAATGGCACAAAAAATTATACTCTTATGAGTATGTTCCAAAATGACTACTAACTACCTTCTACCTTTTTATTTCCAAATACACACTTCTCTATTTTAAACAAATACCCATGCATGAATGAATATGAATATTATCTCCATGACTCCTATTTAACTTTTCCAGAAATACTTTCTTTTGAGGCCTCCATTCAATTAATTTACTTCTTACAGCTTATACATTATGATTAAAGAAAGCTATGAAAATGATCACACAGGAATCAAGAGATTTGATTTTGGTATTTTGACCCTGATACGGAAATAAAAGATGGGACTCTTAAAATTATAACTACTGAATTAAATAATTGAATTCTAAAAATAACCACAAAAGAACGGTGAATTCAAAGACATAGCTGGATTAATCTGTTTCAGCATAAAAAGTTATTAAGGACTACGGTGGCACCTTTGAGACGAATGCAGAAAGAGAACACTCTCGCATGCGCTTTCGTTCATTTCACAGCTACTTCTTACATGATGTTTCAACACATAGCAAAAAGCCCCAGAAGAAGAGATCTGAGTAGGCTTTGTCTAGTCAAGGAAACATATTACTAGTTCTGCTATTTATTAGTTTATTTGATTTTATATGCCACTTTTCTCCCAATTAGGGACTTAAAATGACAACTTAATAGACACGCTGTATACATCTCTTACTAATTCACCTGAATGCTATGTGGATTTGTCCAGATATACCATACTAGTTTGGAGACCCGGCGGTGCCTGGGTTATTTGAGAAAGGCATTGGTTGCCTGTGATCCAACTTGAGTCTAGATCCAATGCCAGCAGGGTTCAGTGCAGTACTACTCCCATATGCATGTCCCATTGTCACTTTCTATGCTCCCCCAAACCACACCAGGATGTCGAGTGGGTCATGGGAATTCTGTGTGCCAAGTGTGGACTTGATCAGTCATTGGTGTGGTTCATAGTTGTCTCTGGAAGTGAGTGAAGTTACTGTAAATGCCATCATCCATTGTCCGTTATCCTTAAATCCGCACCAGGATGTAGAGTGGATCATGGGGGCTCTGTGTGCCAAATTTGGCCCAGATCTGTCATTGGTGGGCTTCACAGTGGTCTATGGGAGCTGAAGCAAATTAAAGTACTGCAAATCCCATCATTTGTGGTCCATCCTCCCCTAAATGGAACCAGGACGTAAAGTGGGTCATGAGGGTTATGTGTGCCAAGTTTGGCCCAGGTCTGTCATTTGTGCGGGTCACAGTGGCCTGTGGAAGTGGGAGCCAATCAGAAAGTTGACACATACACACATACATACCCACATACACTGACTTTTATTATATGTAGTAATTAGGGTACCTGGCAGTGCCTGGGATATTTGAAAGAAGGCATGTTTGTTTTGGTGTGTTAGATAATATCATGTAGTTAATTAGTAACATTATTAATTAGAAAAAAGCCAGTCTTTGATTCATTTATTAATAGTGCTTCTGTTAGAAAATAGATAACAATGTGGATGAACCTCAATTTCCAGAACTGTGGGTCAATCCTCCCTAGACCAGGCCTGTATACACAGCTGGCCATGTTGAGTCTGTGTGCCAAGTTTGGTCCAGATCTGATGTCGGCTGGGGTTAGTACTCTCTATATAAGAGTGAACTACAACTCCCATATGCCAAGGGCAGTCACCCCTGAACCCTGTAGCTGGTCATGTTGAGTCTGTGTGCCAAGTTTGGTCCAGATGCAACGTTGGCAGGGTTTAGTGCTCCTTGGATGCAGGTGAACTACAACTCCTATAAATCAATGTCAATTCCCTCTAAACCTGGTCATTGGGGCTCTACATGCCAAATGTGCTCCAGACCTATTATTGAAGGGGGTCTGCCTTGATGCAAGGTGAACTACAATTCCACCATGTTGAATCGGTCCCCCAAACCCATGCAGTCTGTTCAGTTACTGATCAATTCCTCTCAGCTGTGTGCCACAGGAAAGGGTAGGAAAGGGTTAAGGGAGAGGCAGTGGGTGGGGTGATGCAAATGGAAAGAGAAAGGAATCCTGGGATGCCTGGCTGTGGTGGAGGAAACACCTAAATTCTAGGCTAAAATTGTCCCTGAATGAAAGCATTTCTTGGATGGTGGGTTGTAGTGTGTGTGGAGGACATAGGAAGGGTTTGGGCCACATATTCATAGCACTCACTCTAACCTGCATTGTCCATGAAGGGAGTGCCTTGGAGGCTTCTCAGCATTTGGAACTATAACCTGTTTGTGGAGGCCGGAGGCTATCTGTGTCAGTGGACAACTCCGTCACATACATACATACACATTTTTCACTTTTATTATGTGTATAGATAGATATAGATATATACTAGCTGTACCCGGCACGCGTTGCTGTGCCCTATGTTGGTGATGTGAGAATGTCAGGGTATGTATGTTGTGGTAGTAATGTGAGTATGTTTGTTGTGTGTATATGTATTTGTGTTTATGTGTGCTTATAGTTGTATTTGTGTTTGGTTTTGTTGGGGTTTGTGTGTATGTGTGTGTGCTGGTATTGGTTTGTGGTTTTTTGTGTGTGTTTATATGTGTGTGTGTGTATATGTGTGTGTGTATTGTTCTTGGTATGTGTGTATATATTTTTGTGTAGTTTTCTGTGGGTGTTTTGTGTTTGGGTACGTGTATGTATATGTATGTATGTGTATATATGTTGAGGTGGTGATATGTGTGTGTATATATGTGTATGTATTAGTGTGGATGTGTATGTTTTGGTGTGTAGATATATGTGGTTGTATGTGTGTTTGGTTTTTTGGGGGTTTGTGTGTATGTGTGTGTGTGCTTGTTTTGGTTTGTGGTTATTTGTTTGTGTGTATATGTGTGTGTGTATGTGTGTGTTTATAGTTCTTGGTATGTGTGTATATATTTTTGTGTTGTTTTCTGTTGTTGTTTTGTGTTTGAGTACGTGTATATATATGTGTGTTTGTATTTGTATTTGTATGTATGTGTATATATGGTGTGGTGGTGATATGTGTGTGTATATATGTGTATGTATTAATGTGGATGTGTGTTTAGGTGTGTAGATATATGTGTTTGTATGTGGTTGTGTTTTTGTATGTGTTTTTATGTTGGTGTTTATATGTTGTTTTGTATGTATGAGTGTGTTTGCGTGTGTATATGTGTGTATGTTTGTGTATGTGTTGTGGGGGCGGCGTTGGGGACCTTAGTTAGGAGGATGGCTGGTGTCCTTTGTGTCTTCCTGCGGTGTCCTCCTTCGGGAGTGGCAGGGAGCTGGTGTGCCACCGCCTCAGCGCTCTTCCTCGCCGCTGTCACCTCCTTGGCTTCCTCTGCTGCTTTCCTCATGTTCGTGGGCTCGGGTTGCGTGGATTGGGTCCGGGAACGTTTTGGAGGCTGGGAGATGGAGGAGGAGGCGGGTCAAGGCATGGGACTATTCAGAAAGCTCCGCCCCTGCTTTCCAGGGAGCATCGCGGAGCCTTCTGGGAGGTGTAGTGCCATGGCCTTTCCGCCTCCCTCCTCCGTCCGTCTCAGGCTTGTAAACGTTCCCGGACCGAACCCACGCGTCCCGGGTCCACGAACATGAGGAAGTCAAGGAGGATGGCAAGGAGGCGACTGGCGAGGAAGAGCAGAGGCGGCGCCCAGGTCCCTGGCACTCCCGGAAGAGGAGATCGCAGGGAGAGGCAGCGCAGAGCAGGCGTCCTTGGCCGCATGGAGCCGGGTGGCGCGGGCGCTGCCTTGGGCTCCTTGGGCTTCTGGCCCTCTCCTCCTCTGCTTCCAGGCCTGTCCCTAACCTCTGGAGGGCATTCAGGCGGGGAGGAGGTTCCGCTCTCCCAGTGGAGAGCAGGTGAATGTGCTGTGCTGGGGATCGGGCGAAGGCGCGGGCGCCGCCGGATCCTCCTCCCATAGGTTTGAATGGGCAATTTTGGGGGGTCGCGTTTAGGGGTCTGCGGAAGTTGTAAGGTTGGGGTTTGTGCCTAGTTGGTACCTCATGGCCTGGTGAATCGTGTGTTGTGGGTTTTGTGGTTGTGGGGGTTATGGTGTGGCCGTGCATAATCGTCAACCCACGACCACTCGAATTTTATATATATAGATTACTGCCTCTCCTCACATACATATCCAAG
Organism: Anolis apletophallus; assembly: GCA_030556195.1. NCBI lineage: Eukaryota > Metazoa > Chordata > Lepidosauria > Squamata > Anolidae > Anolis > Anolis apletophallus. The sequence continues at coordinate 183,502,973 of JARBWK010000004.1, forward strand.
GTTTCATGAATTCCCAATGTTATTTCCTCATAATGGGACCAGGATAAGGAAGACTTTCACCAAGACAGTTTGATAGTGACACAAACATATCCCTAATGCCTTCAAATGACATGATACATGAATGGCATCGACTACACCTGGTATTTTATTTCAGTGTATAATATTTTAATGGTAACTTCACTGATTTACAGCACAAAATATCTACTTCCATGAGAGTAAAATGAATCTTTTTTTTTACCTGAAAACCCAGAGCTAGCAACACAGCAATTAGGGTGATTTATGGTTCCTAGTCTACCTGAAGTTTAGGTGTTATGCAGACACACTGGATGCCGATATAATTAGGAGGCACAAACACAGGGAACCAATAAAGGCCAATTATTTTTCTTACTAGCTTGGCATTACTTGCTTCTAAAGAATCTTGTTATTGACTTCCTGGTTTTACCCATGGCCATATATTTATTTCCGTTGTGCCTCATTCTTTATGCTGAATCTAAGGAGACACAGGACTTCGACCAAATTTGACAAAGAACAGCACATCCCTGAGCACCTTATCAATAAATGAAATGTTAATTTACCTGCAGTTTTTCTTTGCAAACTGTAATTCACATTTTTGGCAAGCTTTGAACAACCGATGTGTCTGCACATATGAGTAGATTAGTAGAAAAAAATTAAATATAAGTTATTCTCCACAGCCCTACATGCATAGACAGCATAGAAGCAATACAAATAAAAGAAATAATATCCATTCGCGAACACAATAGGTAAGCAACCATGCCCTATTTCAACATACAGGCTTGCTTAAGTCAGTGTTTCTCAACCAGTGTGCCGTGAGCGATCATCAGGTGTGCCGTGGGAAATTGGAACCTCCAGGAGGGAGGGGGAGAGTCTAGTGTGTTGAAGTATAAAAGCCCTAAGAAACCTACCTCGATAAAGGCACAAATTACAAACACCCCCCCTCCCCACTCGTTGTCTACTTGGTCTCTCCCTCTCCATGCATTGGGAAGGCCCGCCTCCCTTTCCCCAAGTAGAGGCCTCCTCTTGCCTCCTGGGGGTTCTGTGTGGGAAGTTTGGCCCAGTTCTATCAATGGTGGGGTTCAGAATGCTCTTTGATTGTAGGGGAACTATAAATCCCAGCAACTACAACTCCCAAATGTCAAGGTCTATTTCCCCTGAACTCCAGCTGCGTTCATATTTGGGCATATCTTGTATTCATGGCAAGTTTGGTCCTGATCCAACATTGTTTCAGTCCACAGTGCTCTCTGGATATAGGTGAACTACAACTCCAAAACCCAAGGTCAATGCCCACCAAACTCTTATAGCATTTTCTCTTGGTTATGGGAGTTCTGTGTGGGAAGTTAGTGTCTTTCTGCCTTTCCTGCCAGGATACCTATGTTGTGCTCATCGAAACAGGCCCAGGTTTCACACTGAGTGTGTAAATACATTTAAAAACATATTAACGATATGTATTACTGTGTTAGAGTGTCATTTTGTGTCATTTTGGTTGGTGGTGTGCCCCAGGATTTTGCAAATGTAAAAAGTGTGCCGCAGCTCAAAAAAGGTTGGGAAACACTGGCTTAAGTTAACAAAACCTCTGACAAAGAAGTTTAGTTTTACAGAGTCTTTCTATGTCCTCCTAATCCCTTTTCTTCTTTGTCCTCTGTCTAGCTGTGTGGATCCCAGCCTGTGGTCAGCGGCCCACCAGTGGACTGCAAGAACTAAAATGTGATCCGCAGCCTCACCACCTCTACGTGGGACTGCCTTTGAAGACTGTTCGGAAGCTTCAACTGGTCCAACTGACAGCAGCCAGGTTGATAACAAGAGCTACACTCAGGGAGCGCACAACACCTCTGTTGCGCCAGCTCCACTGGCTACCAGTTTGCTACCGGGCACAATTCAAAGTGCTGACTTTAGCCTTTAAAGCCCTTAACGGTTCTGGTCCAACTTACATGTCCGAACGCATCTCTCCCTATGAACCTTCAAGATGTTTAAGATCATCCGGAGAGGCACTGCTCTCGGTCCCACCTTCTTCGCAGGTGCGACTGGCGGGGACGAGAGACAGGGCCTTTTCAGTGGTGGCTCCTCGGCTTTGGAACGCTCTCCCTAGAGACATCAGATCGGCCCCTTCCCTCCTGACATTTCGCAAGAAGGTCAAGACCTGGCTATTTGACCGGGCATTTGCAGATGTAGTATGATTATCAAATTGAGAGCTACGGAACGACGATGATGCAATTGGAAACCGATTTAATAATGAGACGCTGATATTGTGTTTTTAACGTTAAATGCTAATTTGTATATGATGGAATTGTGTTGATAATTGTTGATATGTTTGTCTTGGGCAGATCTTGCCATTTGTACACCACCTCGAGTCGCCTTTGGGCTGAAGAGAGGCGGTCTAGAAGCAAAGTAAGTAAATAAATAAATAAATAAAGCTATCTCTAGAAAAGGAAATCATCCCTGAAAGAGTTATCATGGGGAAAAGGTGTCTCACTCTCAACTAAAACCTTAGCACCAACCTTTGTTTCCCCAACAAGGTCTTTTTTCCCCAAAATCCAATTCTCACTGGGGCAGAAAGTGAGGTGAAATCTTCTGAACAGGGGCAAAGACAGCAAAACAAACACCATGGGTGGTTTGTTTTGCTTCACAAGCCAAAACTGGAGTTACATTTCAAACATGTACCTGTTCCAACTTACAAACAAATTCAACTTAAGAATAAATATTCGTAACCTGGGGACTGTCTGTGTACTAAACACCAAAACAGAGAAAAGGGGAAAAAATAGAGAAGCCTGCCTCAACACTACCACCACCATATTAAAGAAGCTTAGATCTATGTATTTGGCGACAAACGTGGAAATCATAAAAAGAAGTGGACACTAATGAAAGAAAACAAATAATTGGTATTTCAATCATTCACAATGTTTTTCTTTGTGTTCCATTTGATATATACACAGTGTTGGTTTTGGATACAAAGTCTGCTCAAGCATGTTGAACTGCTCTCTCGCTCTTTTCGTAGAAATTGCTCTCTAATCACTCCATATTATTTTTGCCCATGTTACCTTATTTTCTGTTAAAGACATGATGTGCAGGAACAAATTATTATGTTAATTGAGATATGTCTATATTTATTGTGCTGAACCAAATCCTTAAGGAAAACAAAATTTAAAGCTCCCTCACATGCTAATATTTTAGCACACAACACAAGTCCCAATTATTTTGTAGACAGCTTCCGTTAAATAACTATTTTTTTAAATAAAGGCTCATTTTTAGGTGCCATATATTTGTCATTGTTGCTTTTGTTTCAGCATTCAAAATAAAATACAGGATAATGCTTACCTCCCTCTCCGACTCTTTAGCTCGTATCCGTGCTCCATTGTTTTTCATGTTACGCGCACTGTCAAGCTGAGCCTGAAGTTTTGCAGCTAAATCCTTGGAAGAGAACAAATGTTGCTGGATTCAATTGTATTGTCTTTTAAACAAGAGAAAACACATCTTCTCTTAAAGTAAGTATGTTTTATTTTCAAAATAGCACTCTACAAAAAATATAGTCAATTTATCAGATAAACAAAGATTTACACATGAATAACCAAATATCTTAATGTCAGCCAGAGAAACGTCAATTCAAAATAATCAAGAAAATTCTAATGTGGTATTTAAAGCAACTAGAAATATATTTTAGTAGATGGGTTTAATTATCTAAGGGCTTCAGGTCTTCCAGATAATATGAAAAAATATTTCTCTTTGGAGTTAACAGTTAAGATATATAGCAATTATACCACGTACCTTGTTTCCCATTAATTCTGCTTTTACAATTCTAGCTCCCAGTTTGTTCATGTCCTCATCGCTAAGAATACAGGGATTCTCATCCTCTGAAAAAGGCCTGGTCAAAATACACACAAAAAATAGTCAGCAATCAGGACATAGTAATGCAGGTCGTTGTCCCAACTTGAAAAATGGGAAAGACTTGTGCTTAGGGAAAACCCACTATAACAGGGGTGCTCACACTTTTTCAGCATGCGAGCTACTCTTAAAGCAACCAAGTCCAAAAGATCTACCTGCCCCCGCGCACTCTTGCCACCGCACGTGCTCCTGCTGCTGTTTTCCGCCCGCGCAGCGCTTCTTCTGCCTGCGGGGCATTGCAGGAAGGAGAAAGCACGAGGCGGGGCATCCAGAGGGAGCGCTCCGCCCTGCCTCTCTCGCTGGCAACGGAGGCTGCACAGCTGCTTCTGGACGAGAGAGAGGCAGGGTGCTCCCTCCAGATGCCCCGCCTCGTGCTTTCGCCCCACAGGCGAAAGAAGCACCGTGAGAGCGGAAGCCAGCAGCAGGAGCGCGCGTGCGCACAGGGTGTGCGCGCACATGGCAGGAGTGCCCCATCTGGCTGGTGAGGCCCGAAGATCACCTGGAAGAGGGCTGAAGATCTACTAGTAGCTCCCGAGCCACCTAATGAGCACCCCTGCAAATATTGCAGGGCAGGTTCTCAGTCAGGCATGGGCAAACTAAAGACCAGGTGTCGGATGCGGCCCCCTGGGCGATAACCTCAGGCTCTCCTCATTTTCCTTGTCCTCTTGGCAAAAGGACACAGTGGCCTACCACATCCTTGTGCCAAAAAGACAAGGGAGGAAAGTATGCAGCAGCTGACAGCCCTCCGGAGCACTCTCAGCCACTGCCTGTCTTGCCCTCCTCCTGGCACAATGCCAAGAGGACAGCCCAAGGATCAGGGGAGGGGGATCGAGAGGATGATCGGAAGGATGGATCAGGGCATTTGACTCGTGTCTTGCCTTTCTCCCAACATAAGGATGGGGCCAGCAGCTCCGCCCTTATGCCGGGAGGACAACCTGAGAATGGCCCAGATCCTGCCCTGCCCCCTCCTGGCCCTGCCCTCTCCTGAGTCCTTCCATTTCCAGACCCACCCCACCCAGTGTGTGCCTGTCCCTGTCCCTCCTGGGCCGGCCCTCTTGGCCAGCCCCACAATGCAGTCCCAAGGCAAAAAAGTTTTCCCACGTCTCGGCAACCTATTGCTGGAGGTACTAGACCGCACTGCTATTTTGGTAAAAAAGAGAAAATTTCAAGGAAGTCTGCTGTTAAGCTCAACGGTAGACCTATTGCTGCTTTGGAATTCCTTTCAAATGGCTCCCATACTTTTTAGAAGTAGTCAAAAACTTACAACTGAGCTAACAATGGTTGCCAAAAACATTTGCCTGTCACCCTCATAAAAAGAGAGAGTACTTTGTTAAATATTATGAACCGAATAAGTGAATTGCCATTTTTACTTGAGTAAAAAGCTCACTTTTTTTTGCTAAATTGTTTTGCCAAAATTCAGGTGTGCATTACATTCTGTGGTGCTTTATGCTTGAGTAAATACAGTACATGACATGGATTTGGTCAACATGTATTTGGCTGCTCTAAGATACTGCAGGGATAGCATTAAGGATTGTTTTGCAAATTTTGTCCCTCATCAAACTGAACAATTATTTAGATTCTGAGGGAAACCCGGCTTTACATGAAATCGGGAATGGTCTCAACTGCTGTATGAAACCATTAAAAATCCACCATAGTGGTTTGTATTTATGACAATGATTATCTTTCAACTGTGCTAGAACCAGATCCTTGAGCTAGAAGTTGTCAATAAAAGGTGTTTACAGAAATGGATGCTTTAGCTGGAGACCCTTCTTGCAACATGGGGTTAGACTCAATGGCCCAAGAGATTCCTTCCAACTCTCTGATCCTGTGACTCTATTTCATAGTGAACTATGTACAATACCATTTTGGAAAGCTTCCCAAGGACAAATCCAAGCTTTCTGAACAATGACATGAGATTTAGCAATTATGACTCTCATTCCCATAAGGACTGCACCACAAGGGGAATGTAAACATTACTTTTAAGGGAGGGGGGAAATTGGGGTGAATCTACCCATCAATTCCGCTTTGTCAAAGTGTGCTTCACAAAGAAGCACAGAAGTCTTTCAGCCTTCCAAAGCATTTCAGGTAAGTGCATCAGCAATGCATTTATTCACCCTGAAGAATCAGAAACGCTTCAATCCGCATCCCTTCTCTGTGTCATTTTTTTTTAAAAGCCCTCTTATTTAATCAGTGTACAGCCATACTTCATTGCCTTTTCATTTGAAAAACCAAGCATCTTGTCTGCATACTAATCAAAATACAGAAAATGAAAGAAAGTTCTATTAGATGTATACGTGAGACTTTTTAAAGTTTATTAATTGTGTTTTATGGTCACTGCTTTTTTTTTCAAAGAAAAGGGATCAGATATAAACAGGATCCACTGGTATTATACTATACAGTACATTTTCATTTTGTGTTAAAAGTACTAACTTAGTCTCATTTTTAGCAATGACAGTCTTCAAGGATATCCAAAAAGTAGCAGAGAAAGCAAGACGAGAAAAATATCGAAAATGGTTGTCCCCAAAATAGAATCACAATGCTTGAAATGTGCAGGCCTTGGTTAGCAGTAATTCTATAACTCTTCTCTACTTTTGTTTCTCCCCAAATAGTAAGTAGGCATCTTCGGGTGAGTAAGCACTAGGGCAAAAGAAAATTCATAACATGGATAATAAGTTGGCCAGGAGAAGGTCAGCCAAATTCAGCACCGGGACTGTGGCGCAGCTGGCTGGGTCAAACAGTACAACAAAAGTAATACAACTACTCCTAGCTCCGTATCTATAAACACCAAAGGGTTAGAACAAAGAGTCAAACAAACTCATAAAGGTGAGATAGAAATGTCAGCTACATTAAGATCACTACTGACTAAAAGGTCATGAATTCGAAGCCAGCCCGGGTCAAAGTGAGCTTCCGGCCAATTTTGTGTAGCTTGTTGTCGACCTTTGCAACCTGAAAGACAATTGCATCTGTGAAGTAGGAAATTTAGGTACCACCTATGTGTGGGGAGTCTAACTTGACAAATTTACGAGGCCATAAAAAATCTCCAGCAAAAAGCATGCGGGGAATGCGAAAAGTACTTAATCAGTGTCGCAGATGGACAATGAAGCGACAGCTCCCCTGGTGGCCAGAAAAAAGTTAAATAGCCCCTGAGTGTCCTTCTATATGTGTTGTGTGTCTATGGCATTGAATGTTTGCCATGTTTGTGTACATTGTAATCCGCCCTGAGCAAATGCATGCATTGGCCTTTTAGTTTCTACCATATAGTCATTGATTTAGGAAAGCAATAATTGAATATCAAGCAAAAAGTGGGTGCTAGACATAATATCATACAAAAGCTGACTGGCACAACCTGGGGATCACAACCAGACACAATGAAGACAACTGCCCTTGTGGTTTGCTACTCTACTGCTGAATACGCATGCCTAATGTGGAAAACATCTCACCATGTTAAAACATTGGATGTGGCTCTTAATGATACATGCAGCCAGCAATGAAAGCACCAAGGCATTGACATCTTCGGCCCATCCTCTGTTTGGATATCAGCCAGCATGCCAATGCCTTAAATCTTAAGAGGTACACCAGGGATGCTCACACTTTTTCAGCATGCGAGCTACTTATAAAACAACCAAGTCAAAATGATCTACCTCCCCACTACAAAAATGTGACCCATATAACACAAGATCTGCTTTGAACTGGGTTTTCTGAGTCCACACTGCCATATAATCTGATTCAAAGGAGATAACATGGGATTTTATTCAACTGTGTGGAAAGGACCTCAGATCACCCAGGGCCCTTCCTTACATCCTATTTACAGTTGACACACACAAACTGATTTCTTACTACTGGACAGATTGCTGCCAAATTTGGCCACAAGAGCCCTACAAGGAGAGACCATCACAAAAAAATGATTTTGTCATTTGGGAGTTGTAGTTGCTGGGATTTATAGTTCACTTACAATCAAAGAGCATTCTGAACCTCACCAACAACAGAATTGGGGCAAACTTCCCACACAGGACCCCCACAACCAACAGCAAATGTTCAAGGCAGAGAGGAAGGAAAGGAAGGAAAGAATGAGGGAGGGAGGAAACAGGAAGGAAAGAAGGCGAGGCAAGAAGGAGGGGAGAAAGGAAGGAAAGGAAGAAAGGAGATGAGAAAGGAAGGAATGAGGGAGGAAACAGGAAGGAAAAAAGGCGAGGCAAGAAGGAGGGGAGAAAGGAAGGAAATGAAGAAAGGAGATGAGGAAGGAAGGAATGGCTCCCATATGGGCCATAGTGACGCCGGTCACGCCGCCACCATGCTGACTGGCCGGCAGCACCTGGGCGGCGTTGGGAGCCTGCGGGGCGGGACTGAGCCTTCCTTCCGCCCTACCTGCAATCTACCAGGACGCCCTACGCGATCTACCAGTAGGTCGCGATCTACCAGTAGGTCGCGATCTACCTAATGAGCACCCCTGATGTACAGAGATACTCGCAGGAACACCTCAACAAGCAAGAGTCCAACAGGCTAAAATCCAGCATCTCAATCAGTGGCTGAGACCAAATAAGAAACTCCCTCCTGGGCATACAGAAGAACGGAGAACCTGGAAGGCGCTGAACAGGCTGCGCTCTGGCACCACGAGATGCAGAGTTAACCTTAAGAAATGGGGCTACAAAGTGGAGTCCATGACGAGCGAGTGCAGAGAAGAGCAAACCACAGAACACATACTACAATGCAACCAGAGCCCTGCCACATGCACAATGGAGGACCTTCTCACAGTGACACCAGAGGCACTCCAAGTGGCCAGCTTCTGCTCAAAAGACATTTAGCATCATGCCAAGGTTTTTTAAAACTTTTTTAAAAAAACTTTGTTGTGTTTTTAAATGCATTTTACTGTACCTTCAACTTGCTTCTGACACAATAAATAAATGTTCATTTAGGATTAGAATAGACTTCCAAGTCAATAGGAATTCATTTCTATGAGTCAATAGGAATTCAATAGGAATTCATTTCCATGATCGGATCCATTTTTCGGGCATTGATTGGGGAAGGAGGAGGAGAGGTGGGTCTCCACTCCTACAAAACACAGGAGGCAATTGTGTTTGGGAGAAGTATGGGTTGCCACGCCTTTGCGCCTGCTTCCAAAGCACCCAGAACTGCAGGAGTATGATGTGTGTAAGTGACCCTGAGAAGCAATTTTTGAGGAGATTGATACTCCTGTTATAAGAAGCTCTCAGCTGGCGAGAGGAGAAGGGAGGGTGCTGCTGCCTCCATTCTCCTCTCGCGAGTTGAGAACTGAGAGGGGAAAATACGACCTAATAACGTGACCTTTAGAAAAATGGCAGCACCCAGGTTCGGTATAGAAATTACACTTCCGGGTTGGGCTCCGAGGGTCAAAAAACTTTGAAATTAATTTTAAATACGAAAATTAACTGATTTCAAAGTATTTAAAACCGGAGATATCCACCCCTAGAAGGTATGCATTAAGTTTATACATACAAACCCAAGGAAACAAAATTCTTTATTACCCTGAATATGATGATTTGCTGTCTAACGCTTTTTCCCCCAAAGTGTCCTCTTGAATGTCTTCCCGTTTCTCTCTTGGATCATTCTCCTCCTCACTAATAACAGCATCCTCATTTCTTGCTGTTTTTTCATCTACAGTTGCTTTTCCAATTTGTTCCTTTGGTTGTGCTTTACGCCATCTTGGAATAGCCTCATCGTCATCGCCAGGTTTTCGGAAACCATAACCCATAGAAGCAGGAGTAACAAACTGGGATGAAGGATGCAGTGGCTTGCTTCTTTGGTTGTTATCATCGTCAGGTTTCAAGAACATAGCTTTTAATGGTTTCAAAAAGGGGTTCTCATAATTTTTCATCATATTAGAATCCTTTGCAGTAGTTCTATAAGAAGATTCCTTATTACTATGCCTTGGTTCTCTGTCTTCTGTTAGTTTCTCTCTTCTGGAACTTCTCTCTCTTGGCGAATAATCCTCATTATACGTCTCCTTAAATTGTTCTTTATACGAAGGCCTTTCTGCACTGCTTTCTTCTTGCTTGTTCCTTGCATCTTTCTGCCTCCTACTACTTTCCATTCCTGAATAAGTACTTTTTCCCCAGCCTTTCTTCCAGCCTTTTTCTTTTTGGGCTGCAGAAGCTTCCGCTTCTTCCAACCTTGAATGAAATAGCTCCACTGACTATAAGAAAAGGAAAAGCATGGGACTTCAGTGTGAAGAAAACATTTGAGAACATAGTCACAACTATTAATTGTTAAATGAACTGCATCATAAAAGGTTACAGGTTCCACAGGTTTGATAAAACCTCACCACAAACACTTGCTCTTTATTAAATTTTTTAACTGCTGTTCTTCCAGTGAGCTCAACATTCCCCTCTCTCCACCAATCTTCGAATGGTCCTGTGAAGATCAGACAAAAAATACTGTCCCAGACCCAACTAGTCAACTCCTTAACTCAGTGTTTCCCAACCGCTGTGCTCCGTGAGCGATCATCAGGTGTGCTGTGGAAGGACCGACCATCCCTCCAGGAGTCATCTGGGCAGACTGCCTCTCGCTCTGTCTCTTCGTCTCTCCGTCTCTCTCTCTCTCTCTGGGGTGCCAGCAGGGCCAATTAACGCCGGCCAAGAAGCAAGCCCCGCCTCTCTAAGGGTCTTCCGCCTGGCACCACCATGTTTGTTCAGGGCGGAAGTCCCGAGAGAGAGGAGGGGCGGGGCCTCGGCTTCCTGGAGAAGCGGTTGGTTGGAGGCTGGGGAGGGGAGGGGCCGGGCAGCGCCTTTCCCTGTGAGGGCACTTCCGGAGAGGAGCATTGGGCTTTGTTTTCCTCTCAGCTAGCTCAGGATTCCTTCAGGCTTTGGGGCCGAGGCGGCTCCGGGGCCTCCTCCCTTCTTCCTCTCCTGGCTTGGGCTATGCCTCGGCATCTCCTGCTCTCAGGCCTTCTTCCTTCCTTCCTTCCTTCCTTCCTTCCTTCCTTCCTTCCTTCCTTCCTTCCTTCCTTCCTTCGTGGCCTGCCTCTTGGCTTCGGAAGGGAGCGGCCTGCCCCTGCACCTCCTTCCCTCCCTGCCTGCCTGAGGGAAACCCAGGTGAGCAGCGGCCTTGAAGCACCGGGTGGTGATGATAAGGCAGCGTCGGCCCAGGCAACCCAGTCCGAAGCACACAACGCGGGATATCTATGTCCGAACCACACAAGGCGGGATATCTATGTTGTGTTCATCGAAACAGGCCCACTCAGGTTTCACGCTGAGTGTATAAATACATTTTAAAACACATTAACTATATGTATTACTGTGTTACAGTGTCATTTTGTGTCATTTTGGTTGGTGGTGTGCCCAGGATTTTGAGAAAATGTAAAAAAATGTGCCGCAGATCAAAAAAGGTTTAAAAACACTGCCTTAACTAATGGAAGATTTAAATCCAAAATCCCTAGTCAAGACTATATAGATATTATGTCATACCAACTTTCTGGTGACTCTTTCATATGTATTCCAGTCCTATGCAGAAGTCCCATATGGCAAAGTCTTCCAAAGTGAACTCTGTAAGATTTCACCTTGAGAGAATACTGGATCAACATTTGCCATATGACAAGTCTCCACTGAACCAGAGTGAGTATTGCATTTCAAAGCAATGTATTGATGATAAATAAAATGGCATTGGTTAAAATGCATTTCCTGACTCAGATACACTATTCTGCATTGTTTTCTTTTCATCTTGTTCACCGGGATGATAGAGGCAGCATTTATGTCAATTTGCTTTTCAAGGGGAGCCGTGGTGGCGCAATGGGTTAAACCAGGGATGCTCATTAGGTAGATCGCGATCTAATCTGGTAGATCACGTAGGGCGTCCTGGTAGATCGCAGGCTGGGTGGGAGGAAGGCTCAGTCCTGCCACTATGGCCCAGGCTTCCTTCGACGCCACCCAGGTGCTTTGCCTTTTTCCCTTCCTGTTTCCTCCCTCCCTCAGTGTGGTGGAACTTTTGCGTGACCGGGGTTTCTGGGAAGTTTGCCTCAATTCTGTTGTTGGTGGGGTTCAAAATGCTCTTTGATTGTAGATGAACTATAAATTCCAGCAACTACAACTCCCAAATGACAAAATCATTTTTTTTAGTGATGGTCACTCCTTGTAGGTGTCTTGTGGCCAAATTTGGCAGCAATCTGTCCAGTAGTAAGAAATCAGTTTGTGTGTGACAACTGTAAAATAGGATGTGTGGAAGGGCCCTGGGTTATCTGAGGTCCTTTCCACACCGTTGAATAAAATCCCATGTTATCTGCTTTGAATCAGATTATATGGCAGTGTGGACTCAGAAAACCCAGTTCAAAGCAGATACTGTGTTATATGTTTCACATTTTTGTAGTGGGTAGATAGATCATTTTGACTTGGTTGTTTTATAAGTAGCTCGCATGTTGAAAAAGTGTGAGCACCCCTGGGTTAAATCCTTGTGCCGGCTGAACTGTTGACCTAAAGGTCAGCGGTTCAAATCCACAAGACGAGGTGAGCTCCCATCTGTCTGCTCCAGCTTCCCATGCGGGGACATGAGAGAAACCTCCCACAGGCATCCCCTGGACAACGTCTCTGCAGGTGGCCAATTTTCTCACGCCAGAAGCAACTTGCAGTTTCTCAAGTCGCTTCTGACACAAAGCAGAAAAACCTTTCAAGGATTTTTTTAGAGGCTAGTAGGGCTGTGTTATCATGCTTCTAAATGTTTCTAAAGTACTTACAAAACTAAAATTCTGGGGGTGAACACTAGGTGGCGCTGGTGCTTTGCTTCTACAGTGTTGCTAAAGTTCTGGTGGTTTACACTAGGTGGCGCTGGTGCTTTGCTTCTACAGTGTTGCTACATTTCTGGTGGTTTACACTAGGTGGCACCACCACAGTGTTGCTAAAGTTCTGGTGGGGAACATTTCACCCCAGTGTTCACCCCAGAATTTTAGTTTTGTAAGTACTTTAGAAACATTTAGAAGCATGATAGCACAGGCCTAGAGGCTAGGGTGCAGATGGATTTTCTCCCCACTCTCAACCTCCACTAAGTAGTTGAATTATGTGACTGCCATTTTATGACAGGATTCTATTCATAAATACACTGGGATTTTGATCATTAACAAAACATTTTCCAGTATAACTGTACACTTAACAAAATAATCCAAGTATATACTTGCTGCATTTATACGCACAAATAAATGTGTGGGAAGCAATACTTTCCCATTGTTCAAATATTTTTTACAAGGGATAGATAATTTCCCTTTCAATACTTACCCCGTATCTTTCAGCTACAATTTCATCCAAATCCCGTTTCTCTCTCTCAGATTGTTCCTTCATTCTCTGGTAAGATTTCCTCAGCCAACCTAACCCGCCATCTTCTACTCCTGCTACTACAAAAATAAAGCAATGATATTCAGTTGTTGCACAGTATAAATTTATAATTTACTGCATATGCTTTGCATCACACACCAAACATATGTTTGTCCGGAGAGAAATAGGTTTAACATACCAATGTGAGCTCATGTTCTTAGAGTTACCTGGAAACGCAGCCCACGTCTTTTTACTTAAAAGAAATCAATACTTGTCCTATCTCGAAAGTTTTCATGCCAATCACATTCTGCGAAGAAGGCTTAAATGAACGAATCCTTAAATGAAACTGGCTACTCAATTTCTTCTTGGGAAATATTGCTTCACACTATATATCACATCACATTACATTCACTGTGTAGGAAGATGGCAATTTCAAGTCCTATTTAAAGTTACAATTACAACTACAACCTACGTATATAGAAAAATGTGTGTGTGTGGGGGGGGAGAAACAGATGTGATGACATCCCAACAAAAATTGTCTATCTTAAATAATAAAATAATAACACTTTATTTATACATTATATATTTATTATCTTAGGCCCCTTCCACACAGCTGTATAAAATTCATATTGAACTGGATTACATGGCAGTGTGGACTCACATAATCCAATTCAAACCAGATATTGTGGATTATCTGCCTTGATATTCTGGGTTACATGGCTGTGTAAAAGGACCCTTCAGTTCAAAGAGCTGGGCAGGTAAGAATTCACAGCTGCTATTTTTGGCTATTTTGCTGTATTAAATGTAACCTCTATTTCTAACCTCAAAAGCTATCAGGATGTTTATTCTGGTTATAAAATTGGGATTTGTCCTTCTTAGACATTTTAAAATGGCAGAGGAGAAATCCTACCAACTTTTCATGACAACCTCTAGCCCTGTACACAAACACAGAACAGGATATGCAATTTCACAAATGGGATATGATATGCTGAAATAATTTTTTTGTTTGTTCAAACAATAAATAAAAGCATCAATACTCTACAGTATACCAAATATCATATAATGTCAATACTCTATACCAAATATTATAAAAATTTCCAAAAATCCCATCTGAGGAGGACTAGATTGATAAATTACTACACATTGCAGAGACGGCCAAGTCAACTCAGATACACAAGGAAAACACTAATGAACAGTCTACACAAGACTGGAACACGTTTACATTCTATTTGATACTAAGGCTCCATGAACAGTGGAAATTTAAACTACATTATATGAGCAGTGTAGATCCATATAATGCAGACTGAGCTGCATTTAACTGGATGGTATGACTCTATACTACACTGACATATAATCTAGTTCAATGTAGTTAATCTGCCTTCTGAAACTGCATTACATGGCAGTATCGATGAGGCCTAAGAGAAAGTGTTGTAGATGAGCTCTTGAGTGATCCTGAAAGTGTGGAATTGAAAGCTGGGAGGGGGAAATGGGTTACTCGTGAGCAAGAATCAGATGAAGAGCAACAAAGGAAAAGGATCCAGAAAATGCTTGAGGAATCTACTGATGAGAACTCTTTTGAGGGTTTCTATGGGGATTATTGGTCTGTCAGTGGGAAGCCAATTATGGGAAGTGGGGTTGGGAATTCTGAGGATGGTTCTGGTAGGATGGACTGGACTAGAGTGCATGAGGTGCACGATGGTTGTGCAGAAACAACAAGTAGTTATATGTTTGGGGGGCTACCCAGGGATGAGAATTGGAGTTCTGAGGATCAGTCTTCCTCCTGGGGGGAGTTAAGTCTTGACAGAAGATGGAGAGATTGGAGAGGGAGGCAAGGGGCCACACCTGTGACTGCCGTCACAGCTGAAAGCACTAATGAGAGGGTGTTGGGTCCTGACAGGAGATGGAGAGATTTGAGAGAAAGGCAAGGGGCTACACCTGTGACTGCCATCGCAGCTGAAAGCACTAACGAGACGGTGTTGGGTCCTGACAGGAGATGGAGTGACTGGAGAGGAAGGCAAGGGGCCACACCCGTGACTGCCATCGCAGCTGAAAGCACTGAAAGCACAGGAGAGGGAGGCAAGACACCTGTGACTGCCTGCTGAAAGCACTAACGGGGGTGTTGGGTCCTGACAGGAGATGGAGAGACTGGAGAGGGGCAAGGGGCACACCTGGACTGCCATCGCAGCTGAAAGCACTAACGAGAGAGTGACAGGAGAGGGAGGCAAGGGGCTACACCTGTGACTGCCTTCACAGCTGAAAGCACTAACGAGAGGGTGTTGGGTCCTGACAGGAGACCACACCTGTGACTGCCTTCACAGCTGAAAGCACTAACGAGAGGGTGTCGGGTCCTGACAGGAGATGGAGAGATTGGAGAGGGAGGCAAGGGACCACACCTGTGACTGCCTTCACAGCTGAAAGCACTTACGAGAGGGTGTTGGGTCCTGACAGGAGATGGAGAGACTGGAGAGGAAGGCAAGGGGCCACACCCGTGACTGCCATCGCAGCTGAAAGCACTAACGAGAGAGTGTCGGGTTCTGACAGGAGAGGGAGGCAAGGGGCTACACCTGTGACTGCCTTCACAGCTGAAAGCACTAACGAGAGAGTGTCGAGTCCTGACAGGAGATGGAGAGATTGGAGAGGGAGGCAAGGGGAGGGGCCACACCTGTGACTGCCTTCACAGCTGAAAGCACTAACGAGAGGGTGTCGGGTCCTGACAGGAGATGGAGAGATTGGAGAGGGAGGCAAGGGACCACACCTGTGACTGCCTTCACAGCTGAAAGCACTAACGAGAGGGTGTCGGGTCCTGACAGGAGATGGAGAGATTGGAGAGGGAGGCAAGGGGCCACACCTGTGACTGCCATCGCAGCTGAAAGCACTAACGAGAGAGTGTCGGGTCCTGACAGGAGATGGAGAGTTTGGAGAGGGAGGCAAGGGGCCACACCTGTGACTGCCTTCACAGCTGAAAGCACTAACGAGAGGGTGTCGGGTCCTGACAGGAGATGGAGAGATTGGAGAGGGAGGCAAGGGGAGACACCTGTGACTGCCATCGCAGCTGAAAACACTAATGAGAGAGTGTCGGGTCCTGACAGGAGATGGAGAGATTGGAGAGGGAGGCAAGGGGCCACACCTGTGACTGCCTTCACAGCTGAAAGCACTAACGAGAGGGTGTCGGGTCCTGACAGGAGATGGAGAGATTGGAGAGGGAGGCAAGGGACCACACCTGTGACTGCCAGAGCTGAAAGCACTAACGAGAGAGTGTCGGGTCCTGACAGGAGAGGGAGGCAAGGGGAGGCCACACCTGTGACTGCCTTCACAGCTGAAAGCACTAACGAGAGGGTGTCGGGTCCTGACTGGAGATGGAGAGATTGGAGAGGGAGTCAAGGGGAGACAGCTGTGACTGCCATCACAGCTGAAAGCACTAACGAGAGTGTGTCGAGTCCTGACAGGAGATGGAGAGTTTGGAGAGGGATGCAAGGGACCACACCTGTGACTGCCATCGCAGCTGAAAACACTAATGAGAGAGTGTCGGGTCCTGACAGGAGATGGAGAGTTTGGAGAGGGAGGCAAGGGGCCACACCTGTGACTGCCTTCACAGCTGAAAACACTAATGAGAGAGTGTCGGGTCCTGACAGGAGATGGAGAGTTTGGAGAGGGAGGCAAGGGGCCACACCTGTGACTGCCTTCACAGCTGAAAGCACTAACGAGAGGGTGTCGGGTCCTGACAGGAGATGGAGAGTTTGGAGAGGGAGGCAAGGGGCCACAATTTCAAAGTGTAGAAATCAAGAATGAATATACAAATGTAAAATGTGTCACTCTTTTTTCATTGTTTACACATATCTTGCTGTGCTTTGTAGTGTTAGATGTACTCCATATTTTCAGTTATGTTTGTGTTTATGTATTCAATTCAAATATATATTTACTAAATATATTAAATCAACAATTAGACAAAATAACCCCAAAGGAGAAAAGCCTCAACCAAAAAAGCACTACATAAATAATATTCTTAATACATACACTTCATTTTCAAATGGGATTCACAGAGTTCATCAGCTGAATATTTTAAAGATGCAATTTGTGTAATGGAATGAGAGAGACCAAATGAGATGACAACCATTCATCATATCCTGGTACAATCAGATCCTTTCTTAATTAGTTCACAGTTTAGAACTGCATTGTATAAACGAAGGTCAAACTATGCAAGATTCAACAGGAAGGAAAGAATGAAGGAGAAAGTTAAAAGTATTCAGCAAATCTATGTGTCGATTCTGCTATTAAGCTCAAACGAGAACTTGCACGCAAATATTGATTACGTTTTCTTGAATACTTATGAAGGGTTACAGGGAAGAACAAATACTAGATCTTACTGAAAAGGCCCAAAAAAAAGGAAGAGATGGAATTACACTAATTTATATAGAAGGGTGGTGTTACCTTTTGTTGACAGTGTTACTTCTTGTGGCGGTAAGCCTGTGCCTCCATCTTTCCAATATGGGTTGAGCTCTCTTTCGGCAAGCAGAGACTATTTAAACAGCAGCAAAGATCAATCAAAGCATGATGGATGCCCCCCTCCGTGTCCCACCAAGTTCATTTTAGTCTTGTTCAATATACATGGTTGACAAGTTTCTTTTAAATATCCAATTTTCTAACTGAATAAAATAATAAGGTTCATTCCTTTTAGATCTGCATTGTGCTAATAAGAAATATGTTTAATTCCGATAACAGGTAAATTAACGCTTGGCTTCCTTCATCTAGCTCAAAATAAAAAATACAGAAAGCTTTCCCATTTATTTCTTTCATTCCATAAATTTGACAAAATGATGTATTTTAGGAACTAACAATGGGAAGTTTTATTAATAGGATAAGCAAATAATCAGCTCTGTCTTTGTGAATTGTTTTGTTTTTGAAGAAAATCAATGTTTGCCTCTCAAAGTTGCCTAACACAAAGTTCAAACCATCAAGAATACTCTCTGAATAAATGTCAGACAGTGAATTTTATACACCATATGAAACTCAGACACACTCCAGATCCAAAAGGGGCTCCTGCCCCCCATTTTAAGGAGGAGCAACTACATTACTTAGAACAAGAGCCCCACTGATATTTCCCCACATTAACTGGGAAGCCCAGTTCAGTGATACACTGACCACGACAGAGAGAAAGTCCTGCAAGAATTAGCAGCTCAAATCCTTCCTTCATTCGCTATTATGAGACCAGAGCATGGCTCTTTTAAGAGAGGCATTATCTATCAAGTCTTCAAATAATTTTCAGAACCTGAACTCACTATGGGCCAGACAGACTTTATTATCCATACCCGATAATTTCCATCGCTGCCTAGAAGCCGTTACTGGATGGCTGCGAGCCAGTAGGTTGAAGGTGAATCTGGCTAAGATGGAGATCCTGTGGCTTGATCGTCCGGGCGCTGGGGAAGTTAAGCTTCCAACCCTGGATGGCGCGATGCTATGTCCGTCGTCATCGGTAAAGAGTCTCGGTGTTACACTCGACTCTCAACTGTCGATGGAGACACATATCTCCATCGTCAGTAGAGTAGCGTTTTTTCATCTGCATCAGGCGAGGAAAGTGACCCCCTATCTGTCTCGACGTGACCTTGCCACAGTGATCCAAGCCACGGTCATCTCGAGGCTGGACTACTGTAACGCTCTTTACATTGGCCTTCCTCTGTCAGTGATCCAGAAGTTGAAGCTGGTGCAGAACGTTGCAGCTCGGCTGCTGGCAGGTATTCCATCGAGCTGCCACATTACGCCCATCCTCCGCGAACTGCATTGGCTCCTAGTGGAATGCGAGATCACCTTCAAAGTGTTGGTATTGACCTATAAGGCCTTGCATGGTCTGGGGCCAGTGTACCTCAGGGACCGCCTCATCCCATATTGTCCCTCCAGACCCCTGCGTTCAGAGACCCAGAGCCTCCTGACGGTTCCAAGCCACAAGTCCTACCGCTTGACTGCGACACGGAGGAAGACCTTTTCTATTATTGCCCCGACTCTTTGGAATGCGCTACCTGTTGAAATTCATGCGCTTCCGAGTCTTCTGGCTTTCAGAAAGGCCTGTAAGACTCTGTTGTTCCAACAGGCCTTCGGATCTTAGTTTGGTGGCTCTATCAACAACTATAGGCTCTCTTAACGCTGTATCCATTTTAGAACTGTTGTTTTAATTTTGTGATTTTAATGTTTTAATGTTTTATACACTTGTTGTATTGTTGTTCTGCTTGTGTAAGTCGCCCCGAGCCGTACGGGAGTGGCGACTAATTAAGTCCGAATAAATAAATAAATTTAAAAGAATCCATAATTCTGAAGACTGTGCATATATATTTCCTTGCACATGCTCATTTTCACACTGTCACTATTTTGTACCTCCAACAACTTTACCCACACCTTAGATTCGATCACTACTTAAAATATTTTGCATAACTTCAGTCAGTTCCCAAGAGATGCACCTTGCCCCACAAAGGAAACAATCTGTCAAGACATTACATGGTATAACACAATAGAATTCAGTCTTGATTGACAATCAATCTGATCCAAAATGAAGGGCAGCTCATTGAAGAAATCCAATTTTTAGGCAATCAACAAGTACAACTAGCTTATAACATGAGAGGTGCGTATGTCATTGCTCTAACCCACCTGTTCATGTGCTTGGGCTTTCTGTTGTTCCAATAATTTTTCCATCTGCTTTTCAGCCTTCAGCGATGCTGAAGACAATGTTTTGACAGACATAAAATCTAAGGTCATCCACTCATCCCTCTGCAAAACAGAAAGAAAAGGGGGAAAGAAAACTAACTTGCCACATCAAAACAAATGTATCTTGAGAGAGAGATAGATGGGCAAGACAGATTTTAAGAGTAAAAATCATCCTTAAAATTATGTTGAAAAATGAAATGGCATGACAGATGTTATGAATAATAACAACAACAATTTATTTTCTTATCCACCTCTCCTCATGGCTTGAGGTGGGTTACAGAATAATGAAAGCACACAAACATTTTTAATACTATAACTACACATATTATATGTATTTCTATAAAAGATACATATTAAAACATCTATTCTATACACATAATAAAAGTGAAACATGTGTATGTATGTATGTGGCGGAGTTGTCCACTTGCACAGACAGCCTCCGACCTCCACAAACGGGCTATAGTTCCAAGTGCTGAGAAGCCTCCAAGGCACTCCCTTCATGGGCAAGGCAGGTTAGAGTGAGTGCCATGAAGATGTGGCCCAAACCCTTCCAATGTCCTCCACACACACTACGACCCACCATCCAAGAAATGCTTTCATTCAGGGACAATTTTATTCTAGATTTTAGGTGTTTCCTCCACCACAGGCAGGCATCCCAGGATTCCTTTCTCTTTCCATTTGCATCACCCCACCCACGGCCTCTCCCTTAACCCTTTCCTGCCCTTTCCTATGGCACATAGCAGAGAGGAATTGATCAGCAACTGAACAGACTGGATGGGTTTGAGGGACTGATTCTACATAGTGGGGTTGTAGTTCACCTTGCATCAAGGCAGACCCCCTTCAATAATAGATCTGCATCACATTTGGCATGTAGAGCCCCAATGACCAGGTTTAGGGGGGAATCACATTGATTTATAGGAGTTGTAGTTCACCTGCATCCAAAGAGCACTGAACCCAGCCAACGTTGGAGCTGGACCAAACTTGGCACACAGACTCAACATGACCAACTATAGGGTTCGGGGTGACTGCCCTTGGCATATGGGAGTTGTAGTTCACCTGCATCCAAAGAGCACTGAACCCAGCCAACGTTGGATCTGGACCAAACTTGGCACACAGACTCAACATGATCAACTATAGGGTTTGGGGTTGACTACCCTTGGCGTATGAGAGTTGTAGTTCACTCTTATACAGAGACTACTAACCCCAGCCGACATCAGATCTGGACCAAACTTGGCACACAGACTCAACATGGCCAGCTGTGTATACAGGCCTGGTCTAGGGAGGATTGACCCACGGTTCTGGGAATTGAGGTTCAGCCACATTCTTATGTATTTTCTAATGGTAGCACTAATAAAAAACTGAATCAAAGACTGGCTTTTTTCTAATAAATAATGTTAGTAATTAACTGATATTATCTAACACCCCTCTCCCCATGACCCACTCTACATCCTGGTGCAGTTGAGAGGAGGACAGACCACAGGTGATGGGACTTGCAGTTCCTTCAGTACTTTCATGACACCACTGCAACTCCCAATAATGATGGATCAAGGCCAAACTTGCCACACAGAGCCCCCATGACCCACTCTACATCCTGGTGCAGTTGAGAGGAGGACAGACCACAGATGATGGGACTTGCAGTACCTTCAGTAATTACATGATATCACTGCCACTCCCAATAATGATGGATCAAGGCCAAGCTTGGCAAACAGAGCCTCCATGACCCACTCTATATCCTGGTGCTGTTTGGAGGAGGGTGGACCATGGACGATGGGATTCGCAGTACCTTCACTAACTTCCTGACACAACTGCGAGCCACATAAATCACTGCTAAAGACCAACTAATATGTTTCTCAAATAACCCGGGCAACGCCGGGTCCCCAAGCTAGTATTTATATAAAACACATTTAAAATACACAAAACAGAGATTAAAATACAGGACACAAGTTTAAAATCTATGTTTAAAACTGGCTGAGTAGGCCTTCTGGAAAAGATAGGCCTTTAGATGTTTTTTTAAAAAATTCTGACAGCTCATTTAGCTGTTGGAACTCTTCCGGCAGATCGTTCCACAGTCTTGGGGCCTCTGGGCGACGGTCACCAGTTGGGTTCAGGCTAGAGTAGCCACACACACACCCGCAGAGGACCTAAGTATTCAGGGCAGATTGTACAAGACAATCCTGTAGGTACCTAGTGCCAAAGCATGCAGGGCTTTAAAGGTCAAATCATTGAAGGCCTTTCTCCCACTACACACAGAAATAAAACTTCTTAAGGTAATTTGTAAATCAGATTTTCCATATCTCTCTATGTTTTCACACATACATTTTTAATAATAATTATTATTATTATTTATAAGTGAGCATAGTCTTCTATTTCGGGTCTCGGGGAATTATAATTGTGTACAAATTTATATCAAGTTTGAGAACATGAATTTTTCATCTCTACATTAGGGTCTTATATTTTTTAAATCATTTCTTCTGGACAATTTAAATATCTCACAACTCAAGAGTGCTGAAAAATTGATGCTCCTCTTTGCATATAGCTTCCATCTTTGCTATGTCCAATTTGGCAATAGCATCCTCCGTCATGGAGCCCAGGTGCACAGCTCTTGTGATGTCCAGTTACTCAGACTGTGCCCAGACAAAAATGGACCGTTAAGTGGCTCTAATTAGTCTACACATTTATTTGTGCCTGCATTTGGAAGCCCTAAATCATATTGCCATGTCAACAAACAGGTTGAAGGCTTTTCAAGAAAAACATCAAGGGAAAAAATGAAACCAAATGAATGCTACTAACTATACAAGAGAACCTGCTATACAAGATTAATAAAGAAACACTTTCCTGGCTTAAAAATAGACAGTAAGCGACAGATGTATATTTTATGTTCAGTAAAGAACCTAAGAACATTTTCACATAAGACTTTATCATCTTTACTACAGATGAACATGCTTTATCGGAAAATTCCAAATATAAAATCCAGAATCGTCCAAATACTGTATGTAGATGAATTTAAGCTACTTATTATAGGTGCCTGAAATAATGATACCTTTGCTTTCTTAAGGTTCAGTACACATGCATTTTTTTCATGCAAAAAATATTACCTTTAGGCGTAATATAATAAGGCGTAATAGTAATAATAATAATAATAATCTTTGTACCCCGTTCCCATCTCCCCAATGGGGACTCAGGGTGTATATGAAACATAAACAATTTTGTGTTTATACATGGCTCCATTTCCAAGGTATATCATGTACATAAATAAATAAATAAATAAATAAGAGCCACGGAGATCTTGTGGCTGGGCCGCCCGGGGGGGGGGGGTAGACACCCAGTTGCCGACGTTCAACGGCGTGGCTCTTTGCCTGCAACCATCAGTAAAGAGCCTAGGGGTCCGGCTGTACTCCCAGCTGTCTATGGAGGCGCAGATTGCCTGCGCCTGCAAGATAGCCTTCTACCACCTATGACAGGCAAAACATCTGGCTCCTTACCTCTCCCGCTGCGACCTGGCCACGGTGATCCAGGCTCAACTACTGTAATGCGCTTACATTGGCCTACCCTTGTCGGCGATCCGGAAACTCAAGCTGGTGCAGAACGCTGCAGCACGTCTGCTCTCAGGAGCATCAAGATCTGCCCACGTGACCCCACTCTTGCGCGAACTGCACTGGCTTCCAATTGAATTCCGGGTCACTTTCAAGGTGTTAGTTTTAACTTTCAAGGCCTTATATGGTTTGGGGCCAGTGTACCTGAGGGACCAGCTTACCCCTTATGTGCCCAGGAGATCACTGCGCTCAGAGGGGCTCAATCTACTGGATGCGCCTGGGATTAAGGTCTATAGACTTGCTAGCACGCAGCAGAGGGCGTTTGCCATAGCCGCGCCAACTCTGTGGAACACCCTCCCTGAAGAGTTACGAGCCATCCGGGAATTAATGCTGTTCCGCAGAGCCGTAAAAACCTGGCTATTTAGACAGGCATTTGGCCCATTACTAATGAGTATTATCAGCATCCTGTTGTGCCGCTGCCAGCATATTCCTACTGCCATCGCAGTTTGCTGGAATTGATTTTAACTGGGGGTTTTAAATTGGTCTTCTTGTATTTTATTGCATTTTATGTGTTTTATCTATTAACTCTGTAAACCGCTCTGGGCTCCAGAGAGAGCGGTATATGAAGTCGAACCAATAAATAAATAAATAAATACATACATACTTAAATACATAGATGCAAATATAAGATTCCAAAATAATTTAAAATCCAAAACACGTCTGGTCCTGAGCATTTCAGATAAGAGATACTCAACCTGTACCTCTTTATGTTGCTATAATTAATCTTCCAATAGTAATAAATAAGAAATACTACATAAAAGCACCATCAAACAAATGTGCTGGAATTTATACAACAGAAATAAACCAACAGCTGAAAAACGATATTTAAAACATTCATCTAAAAGACTACAGAAGCTGTGCCCAAACTATGGTTTTATCTTCAAATTTGCTAAAATCACAAAAAGAAATCAGAGAGGCTTGTATTTGGGAAGTACCCCTTGTGCAGTTTTATTTTTAAATTCATTTAAAATTAGGTTTTTAAGATTTTCCGCTGAACCCCCATGATGCTTTTGGAGAACCCTGGGGTTCTGTAGAATAGTTTGGAAACCGCTGCTGTGGGGTAATGAAAGTTCCTGATTTTGTGCTTACTTTGACTCTGTGTCAAACTGACAAGAAGAAATTAGACTTTGGAAGAACTAACTATAGGTTGTACTGGATTTCCTACTAGATTATCTATGAGCTCTCTTTCCAGTTCTCTCATTCCAGGTACTTACCTGAACTGTCGCAGGATTTTCTGCATTGTCTAATGGTTCCTTTTTCACCTTCCATGTCTTTTCTGTTCTCGAAGACTCTGGTACAGCAGCCTCCACCCACTCCTCTGAGGAATCCTAAGAGCATGCGTATCAAATCAAGAAATTAGTCTTAAATAACTGGAAAAGCCTTAGACTTCTACCTAACAATTCAAGTGTCATTTTAATGCCTTACCGCCCCTATCCATACCAACAAAAATAGTGAGATACTGTCAGAGGGTTGCTTTTATCAGGCAGGGATAGGGAACATAAGGATGACACTTTAGAAATTTTATTAAAAAATAATATTTGTGTTTGAAGCTCTTTAGAAGTATCTACAGTCAGATTAAAATATGATTCAGGCAGAACTTCACCAAAGCTATTTAAAGCCATTTTCCCCGCAGGAAACATGGGAGCCAACCTGTCCATTTGAACAACAACCTTATTATTTATTTGAGACTATATAGACCAAATAAATATTTAATTACACTGTAAAGGTTTGAACATAAACACTGTGTCTTCTTCTACTAAAGTTGCTCCTTAAAAGGGATTAAATAATAATAATAATAATAATGCTTTATTTTTGTACCCCGCCTCTATCTCCCCAAAAGGACTCGGGCCGACTCACATGGGGACAAACCCGAACAACATAGTTAAACAAAAACACATTAAATACACAACAACAGCATAAAACAAAATAAAACAGCATTATAACAAAATATAAAAGCAAACATCGAACCGACCAATGAACAATAATAATCTGTTTCTGGTCATGAGAGGGTGGACTTGTGCAAAAACAATAGTGAGGATAAGGCTGGTGGATAAAGTGCACAGGTCGTATGGAAGCAGTAGAGATAGAGAGCAATGTGAAATGGAGCATTCTAGGTTTAGATACAGAACAATAGTAAGGCGCGAGGACAAAATTTTGGATCTTAACTGGGCCCAGCTATCTAGGGAACTGTCTTGTCAAAAGCACAGCAGAACATCCATGTCTTTAGATCTTTGCGGAAGATGGACAGAGTGCGTGCTAGCCGAATCTCCCTAGGGAGGGAGTTCCAGAGTCGGGGGCCACCACCGAGAAGGCCCTCTCTCTCTTGTCCCCACCAACCATACCTGAGATTCAAACCGTACCTAAGATAATCATTGCTAAAATACCATATGGCTTTATTGTTGCACTGAGATATATAAAATCTCATACTGAAGATGACTATGGGCCCTTCCACACATCCATATAACCCAGAATATCAAGGCAGAAAATTATTATTTATTATTTATTTATTTAAAACTTTTGTATCCCGGCCTTCTCACCTCTATCGAGAGACTCAGACCAGCATGACAGCAAAAATTCCATGCTATACAATTTAAAAACAACTACAACAACATATTAAAATACATAAAAACCCAGTATAAAACCACATCGCCATTAAAACAGTTCCACTCAATCTGTAAACGTGGTCATACATTCAGACAATAGCCAATCTCAGACTATTCTGGAAAGGCTTGGCTCCACATCCAGGTCTTCACCAGCCTCCTAAAGGACAATAGGGAGGGGGCAGATGTAGCACCAGTTGGTAGAGAGTTCCACAGCCGAGGGGCGACCACAGAGAAGGCCCTGTCTCTCGTCCCCACCAGCCGCGCTTGCGAAGCCGGCGGGACCGAGAGCAGGGCCTCTCTGGAGGATCTTAATGATGGTTCGTAGGGGAGAATCCGTTCCGACAGGTAAACTGGGCCAGAACCGTATAGGGTTTTGTAGGTTAAGACCAGCACTTTGAATTGTGCTTGGAAACTAATTGGCAGCCAGTGGAGCTGGCGCACCAAGAGAGTTCTATGCTCCCTGTACCCTGCCTCCTGTTAGTAACCTGGCTGCCGAACATTGGACTAATTGCAGCTTCCGAGCAGTCTTCAGAGGCAACCCCATGTAGAGAGCGTTGCAGTAGTCTATTCGGGATGTAACCAGAGCGTGAACCAGCGTGGCCAAGTCAGACTTCCCAAGGTACGGGCGCAGCTGGCGCACAAGCTTTAACTGTGCAAAAGCTCTCCCAGCCACCGCTGAGACCTGGGGCTCCAGGCTCAGCGATGAGTCCAGGATCACTCCCAGACTGCGAACCTGCGCCTTCAGGGGGAGTGTAACCCCTTCAAGCACAGGCTGTGACCCTATGCCCTGTTCGGCCTGACGACCGACCACAATATCTGCTTTGAACTGGGTCATCTGAACTCACACTGCCATGTATTCCACTTCAAAGCAGAAAATGTGTGATTTTATTTAGCTGTATGGAAGGGGCCTAAGACAAAAAGCAATGATAATAATGTTTCCTACTTTCTTATTTTTTTGTAATGGTGTGGAAGAAAAAACAATATGATATACAGAAAAGAAACATAATCAAGCTGCAGGCAACTATATTGGCAGACAACTTCTGCTTTGTTATGGAAATAACTCACTGAAATATGAACAATCAAAAGAAAGACTCTGAATTCTACAGAGAGAGTTATAATTTCCATAACCCCAGGCGGTTGGACCGATTGAACCTTGTGGGAGCTGTCATCTCCAGGCATCCAAGCAACTGGATATAAGAGTCTGCATTACTTTAACTAGAAACACAAAGAAAATAACTTGCAGCTCATGCCCCATAATACATTATAACAACAACAACAACATTCTTCTACCCTGGCTCCAATTTCCAGAAGGGACTCGGAGCAGCTTACATGATGCCCCTTGGAACAGCTGATAGCACCAATCACAGCTAATACTGTGATACTACATGACTCTAATACTGCTTGGTGACCCCTAAAAATGTTTGGGAACATCAATCACAACTAATCGAAGACCATCAATAGAAACATCCCATTGAAAGGGCTATAAATACTAACTTGCTTGAATATTATGATGACCAACAGCAATTTGTGTTCAGTGTACCACAAAATGTTGAAGACAGGCAAAGCAGAAAGAACCTGGTTCAAAAAGCACTCACAAACACATAGAAATGGTGACACTTGCCAAGGGGTAAAGATGAAGTCAGTGCTACTTTGTCAGCTGTCTGAACACTCTAGGCCTGCCACCATTGCTGTGTTTAAAAAGCATTACTGTGGTAAGAGACAAAGCTCCCTTCATAGTGCTCCACCTGTGAATCTCAGTAACCTACTGTACATATCCTCTCCTCTACTTTCTGCCTGCTTTCCCAACCTGTTAGACCTAATGCGCCCATACCTTGGGAAGTCTGACTTGGCCATGGTGGTCCACGCTCAGGTTACATTCCGTGTAGATTACTGCAACGCTCTCTACGTGGGTTGCCTTCAAAGACTGTTCAGAAGCTGCAACTAGTCCAACGGACAGCAGCCAGGTTGATAACAGGAGCGGCGCTCCTCTGTTGCGCCAGCTCCACTGGCTGCCAGTTTGCTACCGGGCACAATTCAAAGTGCTGGCTTTAGCCTTTAAAGCCCTAAACGGTTCTGGTCCAACTTAACTGTCCGAATGCATCTCTCCCTATGAACCATTGAGATGTTTAAGATCATCCGGAGAGGCCCTGCTCTCAGTCCCACCTTCTTCGCAGGCATGATTGGCGGGGACGAGAGACAGAGCCTTTTCAGTGGTGGCTCCTGGGCTTTGGAACGCCCTCCCTAGTGACATCCCTCCTGACATTTCGCAAGAAAGTTAAGACCTGGATGTTTGAGCAGGCATTTGCTGATGAAATATAACGGTTTAATTAGATATATGAAATGACGACGATGTGACGGAAAGTGATTTCAACGTGACGCCGAGACCGTAATTGTATGTTTTAATTGCCAATTGTTGTGTTATATGGTTGTTGTTTGGGTTTTTTTGCTTGTGTTTTGATTGGAGGGCAGAGACTGCCTTGTGTAAACCGTCCCGAGTCGCCTTCGGGCTAAGAGGGGCGGTGAGTAGAAATGTGATAAATAAATAACCAGTGTGCCCACTAGTGTGCCGTGAACCTCCTGCTGCTCATGCTCCCTCCCCCTTCCTGTAGGAGAGCTGAAGCTGGGGAGGGGACCATGGGCATGGGAGGAGCCCACCCACTGAAGCCTGCTCAGGTGAGCTGAAGCTGGGGGTAGGGGTGGGGCCTGGCCTGGCCTCTGCCACCTCCCTGGCTTCGGCACTCCCAGCAGCTGCTCCAGCCTTGAGGGACAGTGCCAAGCCAACATTGTGCTGGCTCTGGCACCGCTGGCTTGGCACTGCCCCCTCAAGGCTGGAGCAGTTGCTGGGAGAGGTGAAGCCGGGGTTAGGGGGCGGGGCATGGCGCAGCCTGGCTCCACCCCCCTCCCTGGCTTCGGCACTCCCAGCAGCTGCTCCCAGCAGGCCACCAACCCCCCAACCATTCTTTACTGTGTTAGAATGTCATTTTGTGTCATTTTGGTTGGTGGTGTGCCCCAGGATTTTTTTAATGTTAAAAGTGTGCTGCGACTCAAAAAAGGTTGGGAAACACTGAACTAAACAACTGGAATGTTTCTAAACACAAGACCAATTGTTGCATCATTTGCCTTTCTTAAAGCAGTCATACTTCTGTACCAAATTAAACATTGGACCATTCCAACCTGGCACAGCAACTCAGCTTTTCTAAATTTACTAATTTAGTCCTGTATCCACTGGTATCTGTGTTTTCATTTATCCACATCAAGCAAAATATGTCCTCTCTAGGCTATTTTTAGATCCTCCGGCATGATTCTATGGTATTTTGGGCCATAAGTCATTCATTTCAATAAGGCTCACTATAATTTACAGTTTCAAGTATCCACACAAATTGATTCCCCTGCAATACAGGGCTCATACTGTAGTAACAAAACAAGGGATTGCACCACACCCGCCCTCTTCTTTTTAATTGAGGCTTTCTAACTTTATTGGCTATTGAGAGAAGGCAGGCAGGCCTGTATAATGAAAACAGTCTTGTGAGGGAGTGTCTCGGACCAATTTACAAAGCACTGGCTGAAAGGAAGGTAAGAATTTTTGCAAGTTAAGCAGGGCATATACTTCCTCCCAAACTTTTTGTTGGCGATTAAGTGAGTTCTCTAAAAAAATAAACCAACTGAAACTCTCATCTATCTATCTATGTATATAATAAAAGTCAGTGTTTGCGGCGGGAGATGCGGAGGGCGGGATGTGCGGAGGACGGGAGGTGCAGAGGTGCGGAGGAATATGTGGCAGCGTTTCGATTAGTTGCCACTGTGGGATTATTTGCATAAAGGACTCTGATTGGCCAGCCTCAGAACTCCAACATTCTAGGGCAACATACAGAGGAGATTGGATGCCACTGAGGGAGTATTTGCATAAAGGACTCTGATTGGCCAGCATCCAAGAACCCAAGACTCAATATTCAAACAACATGATTGTTTGACACTGAGGGAGAATATGCAAAACAGGCTCTGATTGGCCAGCATTCCTACATCCCAAGGGACATATACCATCTTGGTTTGGGCAGTTAGCCAGTTGACAGTTTTTTCCGTTGGAAATGGAATGTTCCGTACCATCACCCAATACACTTCACACTTGGCTCTGTGCAAACAAAATGGATTCCTGTTTTCTCCTCCCCCTCAGCTTTCATAAAATGGCTGCCTGGCATTTGGGCTTTTAAAGTTACCAAACACCAGCCCAGCACAGTAGGCCAGTACATTACAGGCCCCAAAAGAGAGTTTAGGGCAGGATGGGCCACGAATGATGGGACTTGCTGTACCTTCACCCGATTCACTTCCCAGACAACACTGTAGCCCCTACAAATCACAGACCAGGCCCAAAATTAACAGTAAGGCTTCATTAACTTGATTTTCCTGACTAGGCCTCAGTTAATGGGACATTGTGTATGGCCTGAACAATAACCAACCTTGGCACACAGAGCCCCTATGACCCATGCTACATGACCCATGCTACATTCTACTGCATGACCCATGCTACATTCTACTGCAGTTTGGAGGAGGGAGGACCATGGATGATGGGACTTGAAGTACCTACACTCAATTCCCAAGACTGCTGCGACCCTCATCCAATAACTGAGCAAGACCAAATTTGGCCCACAGAATCCCCATGACCCACTCTACATCCTGGTGCAAGTTTGGAGGAGGAGGAACCATGGACGATGGGACTCCCAGCGCTTTCCCTCACTTCCCGAGACCACTGCAAGCCACATGAACAACTGATAAAGACCAACCTTGTCACAAAATGCCTTTCTCAAATAACCCAGGCAGCGCCGGGTCCCCAAGGTAGTATATCATAAATCAGAATGATTTAACAAATGGAAATTAATAAATAGCAAAACACAGTGTTTCTCAACCTTTTTTGAGCCGAGGCACACTTTTCACATTTACAAAATCCTGGGGCACACCACCAACCAAAATGATACAAAATGACACTCTAACACAGTATTTATACACTCAGTGTGAAACCTGGGCCTGTTTCGATGAACACAACCTGGATATCTTGGCAGGATGGTAGAAAGACACACACGGAGGTCTTGCTCAACAGCTGTCAGACTTTCTCTGTGTTTAGTTTTTATCGCAGTCACCCAGTTCTCAGGGAAAGCATACCCGGTCCTCAGGGAAGCCGGCTGGAAAGAGAGCAGCCAGACGGAAACACATTCTGAGGCAGAGAGTTCCACTGCCGAACAACTCACAGTCAGGAAGTTCTTCCTAATGTTCACACAGACATGTTTCCTTGTGATGTTTGCTTTTCTGTCTGCGCTGTTGTGCTCTCTCTCTCTCTCTCTCTCTCTCTCTCTATATATATATATATATATATATATATATGTGTGTGTGTGTGTGTATATATATATATATATATATATATATATATATTCATTTGTGGGATTAACATAACTCAAAACCACTGGACACATTGCTGCCAAATTTGGCCACACAACATACTAATACTAACCCAAGGAGGGACCATCAGTCAAAAAATTGATTTTGTCATTTGGGAGTTGTAATTGCTGGGAGTTATAGTTCACCCGCAATCAAAGAGCATCCTGAACTCCACCAATGATGGAACTAAACCAAACGTGGCACACAGGACTCCCATGACCAACAGAAAACACTAGAAGGGTTTGGTGGGCATTGACCTTGAGTTTGGGAGTTGTAGTTCACCTATATTCAGAGAGCTTTGTGGACTCAAACAATGATGGATCTGGACCAAACTTGGCACGGATACTCAATATGCCCAGATCTGAACACACATGGAGTTTGGGGAAAATAGACCTTGACATTTGGGAGTTGTAGTTGCTGGGATTTATAGTTCACCTATAATGAAAGAGCATTCTGAACCCCATGAACAGAATTGGGGCAAACTTCCCACACAAAACCCCCACAACCAAAGCAGCAAATACTCAAGGCAGAGAGGAAATAAAGCAAGGAAGAATGGAAGGAATGAGGGAGGGAGGAAAGCAAGGCAAGCAGGAAGGAAAAAGGTGAGAAAGGAAGGAAGGTAAGAAAGGAAGGAAGGAGAGGAAGGAAGGAAAGAGGGAGGGAGGGAAGGAAGGAAAGAAGGAAGAACAAGGAAGGGAAAGAAGGAAGGGGAGAGAGGGAGGGAGGGAAAGGAAGGAGAGAAGGAAAGGGTGAAGGGGGAGAAAGAAAGGAAGAAAGAGGGAGATTGTGGGAAAGAAAGAGAAGGAAGAGAGATTGAGAGAGAGGGAGAAAGAGAAGGGGGGATTGAGAGAATGAGAGTGAAAAGGGGGAGATTGGGAAAGAGGGAAGAGTTCCCCCTCGCTCGCCATACTTCTTCCGTGGCTCCGAGCTCAGATGGAGGCGGGGCCAGGGATCGATAGGAAGTAATTGAGGGCGAAACAGAGAGAGGAAGGGAGGAATTAGAAGAGAGGGAGAAAAGAGGGAAAAAGAAGGAAGAAGGGATTGAGAGAGAGAGGGAGAAACAGAAGGAAGGAGAAGGAGGGGATTGAGAGAGGGAGAAACAGAATGAGAAGAAAAATAAGGGAGTGATTGTGAGAGAGGTAGGAAGAGAGGGAAAGAGAAGGGGGGATTGTGAGGAGGGAAGGAGAAGGCTGGCGAGAGAGGGGGAACTCTTCCCTTGGGACAGACCCAGGCGGGTGGTGAGGTGAAGGCCAGGTCGGGCCAGTCCAGGTGGGAGGCAAGAGCAGCTGGCAGGGAGGCAGGCAGAGCAACAGGAAAAAAAAACAGCCGGGAGGGAAGGCAGCCCTGCCTCCGTGTTTGTGCGCTGCTGCCAGGAAAGAAAGGCGACGGAGGGAGGGAAAAAGGAAGAACAGAAGGAAGGGGAGGAAGAAAGGAAAGAAGGCAGGCAGGAAGGAAGGAGGGGAGAAAGGAAGAACCGTGCTCATGCTGCTGGAGCAGCCGCGGTTGGAGCCACCCCTGGCCGTGCCCCTCCCCCGCTCCCTTCTTCTTGCTGCGGCCCTGCTCCTTGTTTCTTGGGGTCTCACCAGCCGCAAGGAAGCTGGGGGAGGCTGTGTGCGCTCCAGGCTTCGCGCGAAGGAGAAGGGGCGCGCGCACACGCAGCTGCCTTCCTCCTCCAATCACGAGCGCACGCCCCTCACCTCACATGCGGTGCTGACATTGCGCTCGTGATTGGAGGAGGAAGGGAGCTGCGCGTGCGCTTGCTGGCGGGGGAAAGAGGCATGCACGGGGAAAGAGGCGTGGCCTCCCTCCCTGGCCTCCTCCTCTTCCCCCCCCTTCCCCCGGTTGGCCGCTGTTCATGATCCTGGCGGCCGTGGCATATGCACCCTTGGCCACATGGTGCCCTGAGGAGGAGGGGGGAAGGGAGGAGGGGGGAAGAGGCTTTCCAACGGCACAGCTGATGATGCCCCACGGCACACTGGTGTGCCGAGGCACACAGGTTGACAATGACTGGGTTAGTCAATAGAATTGTCTCATTCCCTAGTTACACCAAATTCTTTGGGTTAATAAGAACAAAAACTGATTGAAAAATGCTTCAAAACACTCTGTTCCAATTGACAGGATGAGAAATAAAATGGAAAATGGGAATAAATTCAAACGAATGCATATTTCAAGGGGAGAGGGGGGATCCCAACTTCACATAATGGATCTAAGATGGCTTATGACTTCCAAAATCATAGGCTTATCAGTCGCAGGGGAATCCCAAATTGAGGCTTCAGCTGCAGTCATGTCCTGCTGGCAGGCTTGCTATAGTAAACAAAGCAAGGTGGCTGTTTACACAACAGACAATGCGAGAAAACACGGAACACAAATTAAATATAATTCAGTATATCTATATATTTGTCTTAGCATTCAACGTAGTGAGTTTATAAATTCACTCACTGTGTTCACCACGTAAAGTTCAACACATAGAAATAATCCGTAGTAGCAAGGAGTCCATATAGTAAAGTCCAATATTGAATAAGGAAATTAATGTAGTTCAACAGTCACCTATGTAATCCAATACTGTCTGTGAGGATTCCAAATGGAAGCAAATTCTCAGTCTTCGGGTAAATGCAGGAAAGCAATACATTAAATCTGAATGGTACGCCGTGAAATAACCTATTGGCGGAGTCGAGTTGACGGACAGAAGATACACGAGATTCCCGCTCCGTTTCGCGTCGTTGTGACGCTTTTTCAAAACCCAAACATTCAAATAATCATAGGAAGGGCGTCCATGGAATTTTAAAACATGAAGAGAGTTCCAATAGTGAACAGACGATTCAACAATAACATATAAATGAATTACAATCATATATATTATATACATACCAACGAAACATATACAGGCAGCATACCGACCAGTCTCACGAGGAGTAAAGGCAACACCTACCACATAATACAGAGTTTTAAAGAGTTTTTCTGGGGACGTCAGAACTTTATGTGGTGAACGCAGTCAGTGAATTTATAAACTTACTACTTTGAATGCTAAGACAAATATATAGGCTTGCTATAGTAACTGATGGTTGACTGGTCTGATCTTGCAAGGCTCTTCTTGCATCCTTATCCTACAAGACACTTTTACCATAGAAAATCAGTCGACTGTGTTAACATCATTTCTATTAAAATGGAGATATATTATGTCACACTAGTAATTGTAATTCAAATATATAACCCTTTCAAAAAATCTAATTACAGTCTCAAAGACATTTGGAATGCAGGATTTTGGCATAACAACTCCTATTGGGTGACTCAGACAATAAAACTTACGGAAGAAGTGCTATCCAATGATTCACTGCTTTTTTCTACTTTATCCTTCTTCCTCTTCTTTTCTTTTTTATGTTTTTTGGAATGCTTCTCCTTTTTCTTCTTTTTTGTAGCAGAGTGTTCCTACGTAAAGGAACATTTGTATCAATATGTCAGGCCAAAAGCATCAAGGTATGGCTTATACCGTCATTTCTAAATTGCACAGCTTTTTAAATACCAAATAAAACAAGACACTTTATCTCCCCGTTGCTTCTGTCTCTCTAGTTTAGATTAATATTTTACTTACACAAAAAACAACGTAAGCTGCCTTTTAAAATCAGTACAAGTTATATTCTGACAGTCATTTAAAGATTTAAAGGCAATACTCCTTCCCTATTTTTTCACATGGAGTCCCAATTCGGGGGAGAAGTTTTGGTATAAATAATGTTTACTATAATAATCATCAACATCATCAAGTGCCTCATTCTGTCAACAAAAGGGTAACTAACGGTCCAATTGCACATGCTCCATTATGCAAATTGAATACAAAAAGCTTGCGTAAGTATCAAATATATATTAGGTCTACACAATCAGTTCTACACAATCAGTTCTACACATTTGAGAGCAACACATTAGGTACTACACATAGAGTTCTACACATACAGTTCAACTTATAACAAGACCTGGAATCATGTATGGCAATTCATTCATTCATAGTTCATAGTTGATGCTCGATAGCCTGGTATCAAGATCTACAGGCTATCGAGCACGCGGCAGAGGGCGTTCACAGTGGTCGCGCCAAGCCTCTGGAACTCGCTGCCGGAGGAGACGAGAGCCCTACGGGGCTTGATGGCATTTCGCAAGTCCGTAAAAACTTGGTTGTTTAGACAGGCCTTCGGCTCTGACTGATGCCTGCTATAACCTGCCATCCTGCCGCGTCACTACCGCCTGCACTATTGTAGTCCTGCCGGGATTTTATTGTTGGGAGCGGGGTTAATTGTGTTTTTATGATGCTATTTTATGTGTTTTTATGTGTTTTATCTGGTTTCATTGTTGTAAACCGCTCTGGGCTCCGGAGAGAGCGGTCTACGAAATTGAATTAATAAATAAATAATAAAATAAAGTTATATCAGGCGTTCCAAGTCAAGCAAAGATGCTTGGGTTCCAGACAGATAAAGTACCTTTGTTGGTAGTTTAGCTTGGACCCACCCAAGGCAGTCACGAAGAGGAAGGTGAGTCTGTATAATGGTAAATCCCAAAAGACATGGTGAGTTCAAAGCATAAAGATCCAGGCGTGCCGCGTGAATGTAGCAAAGCTGCAAACCGGATACGCTGTGAAGCGTTCCGTGGGCAGGGGTGTCACAATGGTATGTCCCAAAGCGCAGATCACAGGCAGAAATAAAGGGCGTCCTGGAAGTTCTGAGAAATAATCAAGAGGAAACCGCGTAGAAGTAAACAGAAATCCCAAGCGGAGACGCCAAAGGCATGTCGCGAGGGAAATTGCCTACGGCAGGAGCTCTCTCCCGAGCCAGCTGGTGGGCCGTTTTGACTCTTTCCGAGTCTTCCTCAGGGCTCAAGTTCACAACAGAGTGTCGTCCTCAAGGTAAAACATCTTACGGAGAATCACATGCAGCATGGAGGGCGGACCATCCCAATAGATGGAAATTGACATTCCTCTGCCCACGGAACGCTTCACAGTGTATCCGGTTTGCAGCTTTGCTACATTCACACGGCACGCCTGGATCTTTATGCTTTGAACTCACCGTGTCTTTTGGGATTTACCATTATACAGACTCACCTTCCTCTTCGTGACTGCCTTGGGTGGGTCCAAGCTAAACTACCAACAAAGGTACTTTATCTGTCTGGAACCCAAGCATCTTTGCTTGACTTGGAACGCCTTCTTGGAACGCGCCATGCCCCGCCCCTTCCCCCAGGCTTCAGCTCTCCCACAGCTTCTCCAGCCTTGAGGCAGTGCCAAGCCAGCGGTGGCAGAGCGAGCACAATGCTGGCTCAGCACTCCCCCCTCAAGGCTGGAGCAGCTGCTGGAAGTGCCAAAGCTGGGGGGAGGGGTGGAGCCAGGCCGAACCATGCCCCACCCCCTCCCCCGGCTTCAGCTCTCCCAGCAGCTTCTCCAGTCTTGAAGGGGCAGTGAGAGCGAGGGGCGGGAGTCATGGCAGATCGGAAGCTGGCTGGGGAAACAGCCGAAGAAGACGGCACTCCGGCCCCTTCTTCTTTTTCTTCGCCGCCGCCTGGCCCTTCCTCTTCCTCCCCCAAGCAGCAGGAGTTCGGCAGAAGGAGGGGGAAGAAAGGGGGGCAGAGAGCAGTTGGGAAACACTGTTCTAGGCTACTTTAGTATCTGTAATTATGTTGTTAGATAGACCTTTGATATTTGTTCTCAAACAGGGAACATGGAATGCAAAAGAAGAAAGTGCTTTTAAAAACAAAAAATTAAAGATGACAGCAATTGCAACATCTGCACTCTGTTTTTGACTGCAGAGTGTGGTTTGAGTGTTCAACTATGACTCTGAAGACCATGGTTCGGTTATGGCCACCCACTTGGACAAGTCACTCTCAGCCTCAGAAGAAGGCAATGATAAATGTCCTCTGAACACATTTTGACAAGAAAACCTCATGATAGGTTCATCTCAGGGTTGCCATAAGTCAGAAATGACTTGAATACATGCAACAACAAAAGTGATACTGTGAATTAATAATAGTCCATCACTAGTTTTCATTCATTAATAATATAAACATTACTTTTCTTAAGTCTTCTAAACGATCGTTCACATCGGAAAGCATCCATGTATCTTCCCCCCGAAGTCGTTTCAATTCTTCCCTTCGCTCTTTTTTTTCATAATCAGCTTTTGCCTAAAATGGAAAAAAAAGGAAATATTGATAGAGTACAAAACATGTACTAATTTATCATGGCGCTCGCATGTAGCTGTCCATTTTCTTTCTGAAGATGTCCAGAGAAGGAGACCCCATCACCTCTCTAGGCCAGTGATTTTCAACCTTTTTTGAGCCACAGAACATTTTTTACATTTACAAAATCATGGGGCACACCACCAACCAAAA
Source organism: Anolis apletophallus (assembly GCA_030556195.1). NCBI lineage: Eukaryota > Metazoa > Chordata > Lepidosauria > Squamata > Anolidae > Anolis > Anolis apletophallus. The sequence continues at coordinate 183,540,806 of JARBWK010000004.1, forward strand.
TGACACAAAATGACACTCTAACACAGTAATACATATAGTTAATATGTTTTTGAATGTATTTATACACTCAGTGTGAAACCTGGGCCTGTTTCGATGAACACAACATCTAGTGCAGGGGTGCTCACACTTTTTCAGCATGAGAGCTACTTATAAAACAACCAAGTCAAATTGATCTACCTACTCATATTTTGATAGAAGAAATAAGGGACATTTACGTGATTTTTCGCAAAAATAAGGGACACTACATATTAAATGCATTACTATCAATATCAGCATAAGTATAGTACTCTCTTTTGACAATTATATACTTAGAGTTGAGGGAGGGAGGAAGTTATCAGGGGTCACTTGAATCCATGGGATTGTTCTTCCCTGAGTCTCTCTCTCTCTCTCTCTCTCTCTCTCTCTCTCTCTCTCTGCCTTCACCTTCAGTCCTTAGGTTCCAAGGCAAGCAAGAGAGAGGGAGGGAGGGAAGGAGAGAGAGAGAGAGAGAGAGAGAGAGAGGAAGAGAGACCCTTTCCCCCTCCTTCCTTCCTTCCAGTGTCACAATGGCTCTTCCCAGAGAGGAAGGGAGGGAAGGAGGGAGGGAGGAAGTGGGCCTTCTCCTCCTCCTCAGACCCACCTTTCCTGGCCCTCTAGGAACCAGGCTCCCTCCACTCCAGTCTCCCTTGCCCGGCTGGGATCCACAAGAAGGTTCCCAAGGTCTCTGCCTCCTCCCTTTGGATTCTCTCTTCGCTGGTGCGCGGCTCCTTTCCTGGCCAGCCCAGGACACGTGTTCACGGAGGCTGGCCATGCGTCGTGGCAGTGGCAGAGGAGGGGGCCACCAAGGCAGGGTTTCTCCGCAGCCTCCTTCTCTTCCTCCCTCGCCCCACGCATACCCGCGGCAGCAGCGTCAACGGCGGAAACAGAGGGAGAAGACAGAAAAGGTGCACGCGGGACAAGGAGGAACGGAAAGGCGCACACCTCTGCCCCCTCATCTCTCACCCTGAGAAAGCCATCCTCGGGGGGAGGTTCCAATTTCCCGCAGCACACCGGATTATCGCTCACGGCACACTAGTGTGCTGCAGCACACCAGTTGGGAAACACTGCTCTAGGCAATTGGTTGCATTGCCAAAACACTTTCACTTTCTAACGTTCAACCAAATACAGCCTCCCATAACTTAAAACCATTGTAACTGGCCGTGTCCCCTGGGAAAGCAGAAATTAGACCTGCCCCTTTCTCTCTACAGCTGTCCTTGAGGTATTTAGAGAGTGTAATCATGTCACCTCACCTCCTTCCGCCCCTATTCCTGGTCTTTTCTTCACCAACCTGAAGATGCTCATCTTCTTCAACCTTGTCTCATATGTTAGGTTCTCCTTGCTTCTTATAATCCTTGCTGCCTTTCTCCTAAACCCACTCCAACCTGTTTAAATCCTTTTTAAAATAAGGTGCCCAGAACTGAATACAATACTCCAGAGGAGGTCTGACCTATGCAGAATATAATGAACTATTATTTCCTTCAAGTTGGTTTTCAACTTTGGACAAAAACTGAAACTACATATTAATTCATGCAAAATAATAATTCAGCATTTTCCTTCAAAGCTAATTTTATTACTAGAACATTGTGTGCCAAGTACAAGTTCTAATAGAACATGACCTTTAGGTTTTCAGTAGCACTGTGAAGAGATCCAGGACAAAACTGAAACTACATATCTTGTCATAATGAACATTTAGTCAAAAGGTAGCTTGGGATACTAATAATAATTCCAAATATCTTCCAGTGAACAGTAGGCCCTTGGTATCCATTGGGGTTTAGTTACAGGAACCCATTCTGAATGTCCAATCCCCATTATATACAACAGCATAGAATGGTTTGTTTTTGGGATTTATTTTATTACTAGCTTGGGGACCCGGCCCTGCCCAGGTTATTTGAGAAAGGCATTGTGTGCCAAGGTTGGTCCTTATCAGTTGTTTATTTGGCTCGCAGTGGTCTCAGGAGTGAAGTGAAGGTACTTCAAGTCCCATCATCTGTGGTCCAATGTCTTCCAAACTGAAGCAGGATGTGGTGTGGGTCATGGGGGCTCTGTGTGCCAAGTTTGGTCTTGATCAGTCAGTGGATGAGGGTTGCAGCGGTCTCGGGAAGTGATTGGACGTACTTCAAGTCCCATCATCCATGGTCTGCCCTCCTCCAAACTGCAGTAGGATGTATAGTGGGTAATGGGAGCTCTGTGTGTTAAGTTTGATCTTTATCGGTCTTTGTTGGGTACCACAGAGGTCTGCGGGAACCGAAGGGTGTGAAAGTACTACAAATCTCATAATCCGTTGTCTGTCCTCCCCCAAACGTCACCAGGACAGAAAGGGGGTCATAGCGGTTATGTGTGCAAAGTTTAGTCTGGATCAGTCATTGGATGAGGGTTGGAGTGGTCTAGGGAAGTGAGTGCAGGTACTTCAAGGCCCATCATCCATGGTTCATCCTATTCAAAACTGCACCAGGATGTAGAATGGGTCATTTGGGCTCTGTGTGCCTAGTTTGTTCTTCTTTGGTAATTGGATGAGGGTCACAGTGGTCTCAGAAAGTGAGTGAAGGTACTTCAAGTCCCATCATCCGTGGTCCGTCCCACTCAAAACTGCACCAGGATGTAGAGTGTGTCATAGGTACTCTGTGTGCCAAGTTTGGGCCTGGTCTGTGATTTGTAGGGGCTTCAATGTTCTGTGGGAAATGAATCGGTTGAAGGTACTGCAAATTCCATCATTTGTGGCCCATCCTGCCCTAAATCGCACCAGGTTGTAAAGTGGGCCATTGGGCATCTGTGTGCCAAGTGTGGTCCTGATCCGTCATTGGTGTGGGCTACAGTGCTCTAAGCAAGTGAGTTAAAGTACTGCAAGTCCCGTCATCCATGGTCCATCCTCCCTCAAACTGCACCAGGATGTAGAGTGGGTCTTGAGGGTTCTGTGTGCCAAATTTGGTCTTGTTTGGGGTCGCAAAGGGGTCGCAAAGTGTTTTGGCCTTAAACTCCCACCATGCCTGACTGCCTCAGGCCTTTTCCTTACCCCCCTCTGCCACTTTGAGTGTCGGAATGTTCGTGTTGGCTGGCCAATCAGAGTGTTTTATGCAATTACTCCCTCAGGGCAACCAATCCCCTCTGTCTGCTGCCTTAGAATGTTGGAGTTCTGAGGCTGGCCAATCAGAGAACTTTATACAAATAATCCCACAGTGGGAGCCAATCAGAAAGCTGCCACATATCCGCCCTTCCGCCCTTCTGCCCTCCACACACATACACACATACAAACATTCCGCTTTATTATATAAATACAGATTTTCAAACTGTAGATGGCTGAATCCATAGATACAAAATCCATGGATAAAGGGCTGACTGTTAATTAATCAGAAACAGTTAAGTGTACTTTCTGAATCTACATTTCACTCCTGAAACTTAAAAGTCACTTCTTGGGACCCATATAACAAAAGCACAAGCAGTAAGTTGAACTATTAAAAGGGTGGGGAGAGAAAAAGGAGAAAGTACATTCTATTGTAAGTGGCTACAACATTTGAAATAACTCTATGGACAAAACAAACCATTAGACATCTCCTTAATTAAGATGCATCCCTTCTTTTCTTGTCTTCAGTGACATTTTCCTATAAGTAACCACAGTCCGCAACAGCATTTCTGCACTATTTCCATCTCCACAAAGACATGCATTGCAGTTCCCTCCTCTCTAAACATTCCATTATCCTCAAATTTAGATATCTCACTTCCACCACCCCACTGATTATTTTGTTGTCACTCAAAGTCACACAGAAGTAACCTCTTGTTCCATTTGCCTAATGCAATCTCACATAGCTCACTGACACCAATCTTTTTCTCCCATTCCGTATTTTTATAATTAAATCCCCAGCTAGTTGCAAGTTTCTTTCCTATGCAATAAAGCCAGACCTAATTGCTACACATATCTTAACTCTCACCAAGTGCACACATTTTATTTTGAGCCAGAGCTCATTAGCACGGCCCAAAATCACAGAAATGCCCAGCAATTTTCCTTTTGCCCTCGCAGATTAATTTCTTCCCTCCAGTAATTTCACCTCATGTCATGAGCACTGGCTGCATTTAACTTCTATTGTTGCAAGCACATTAGAAAGTCTAATGCTTCAAAGTACCTAACAGAGAGACATTTCCATTTCCCTTTTTCGCACACATCCGCCTTCACACACACACCAGCCACTGTGAACAGGAATATCTGGGATTGACACTTGCAGCTATGTTTGTGGAATGGCCCTTAAAATTACTGGACACTCCCTGCAATAATATATCAGCACTAGAAAAAAATATATTTTGACTCCATCAGAGGTCAATCTGACTGTCTTCAGCACACCTTTTTGCGAATCTCACTATATTTAAGAACTACTGCAGAATGTGGTAGCCTCTCAGTTCCAAGTTTTCCCAAAATGAGATAGATTCTCTAATCCCATTTCGGTCTGGCTTCAAGCCAGGCTTTGGGAAAACTTCAATTGACAACAACCTTGGTGGATGATCTATGGCAGTGTTTTTCAACCTCTTTTGGGCTGCGGCACGCTTTTTACATTTACAAAATCCTGGGGCACACCACCAACTAAAATGACACAAAACGACACTCTCGCATAGTAATACATATAGTTAATATGTTTTTAAATGTATTTATACACTCAGTGTGAAACCTGGACCTGTTTCGATGAACACAACATACAGGTCCTTCTCAAAAAATTAGCATATAGTGCTAAAGTTCATTATTTTCCATAATGTAATGGTAAAAATTAAACTTTCATATATTTTAGATTCATTGCACACGAACTGAAATATTTCAGATCTTTTTTTGTTTTAATACTGATGATTGTGGCATGCAGCTCCTGAAAACCCAAAAATCCTATCTCAAAAAATTAGCATATCAGGAAAAGGTCCTCTAAATGAGCTATTAACCTAATCATCTGAATCCACTAATTAACTCTAAACACCTGCAAAGATTCCTGAGGCTTTAAAACTCCCAGCCTGGTTCATTATTCCAAACCGCCATCATGGGTAAGACTGCCGACCTGACTGCTGTCCAGAAGGCCATCATTGACACCCTCAAGTAAGAGGGTAAGACCCAGAAAGAAATTTCTGAACAAACAGGCTGTTCCCAGAGTGCTGTATCAAGGCACCTCAATGGAAAGTCTGTGGGAAGGAAAAAATGTGGCAGAAAACGCTGCACAACGAGAAGAGGTGACCGGGCCCTGAGGAAGATTGTGGAGAAGGACCGATTCCAGACCTTGGGGGACCTGCGGAAGCAGTGGACTGAGTCTGGAGTAGAAACATCAAGAGCCACCGTGCACAGGCGTGTGCAGGAAATGGGCTACAGGTGCCGCATTCCCTAGGTCAAGCCACTTTTGAACCAGAAACAGCGGCAGAAGCGCCTGAACTGGGCAACAGAGAAGCAGCACTGGACTGCTGCTAAGTGGGCCCAAGTCCTTTTTTCTGATGAAAGCAAATTTTGCATGCCATTCGGAAATCAAGGTGCCAGAGTCTGAAGGAAGACTGGGGAGAAGGAAATGCCAAAATGCCTGAAGTCCAGTGTCAAGTACCCACAGTCAGTGATGGTGTGGGTGCCATGTCAGCTGCTGGTGTTGGCCCACTGTGTTTTATCAAGGGCAGGGTCAATGCAGCTAGCTATCAGGAGATTTTGGAGCACATCACGCTTCCATCGGCTGAAAAGCTTTATGGAGATGAAGATTTCATTTTTCAGCACGACCTGGCACCTGCTCACAGTGCCAAAACCACTGGTAAATGGTTTACTGACCATGGTATTACTGTGCTCAATTGGCCTGCCAACTCTCCTGACCTGAACCCCATAGAGAATCTGTGGGATATTGTGAAGAGAAAGTTGAGAGACGCAAGACCCAACACTCTGGATGAGCTTAAGGCCGCTATCGAAGCATCCTGGGCCTCCATAACACCTCAGCACTGCCACAGGCTGATTGCCTCCATGCCACGCGGCATTGAAGCAGTCATTTCTGCAAATGGAGTCCCGACTAAGTATTGATTGCATATCTGAACATCATTATTTGAAGGTTGACTTTTTTTTTTGATAAACACTTTTATTTTATTGGTCAGATGAAATATGCTAATTTTTTGAGATAGGATTTTTGGGTTTTCAGGAGCTGTATGCCACAATCATCAGTATTAAAACAAAAAAAGACCTGAAATATTTCAGTTCGCGTGCAATGAATCTAAAATATATGAAAGTTTAATTTTTATCATTACATTATGGAAAATAATGAACTTTAGCACTATATGCTAATTTTTTGAGAAGGACCTGTAGATATCCTGGCAGGAATGGCAGAAAGACACAAACTTCCCACACAGAACTCCCATAACCAAGAGAAAATGCTGTAAGAGTTTGGTGGGCATTGACCTTGGGTTTTGGAGTTGTAGTTCACCTACACCCAGAGAGCACTGTGTACTCAAACAATGTTATGTTATGTTGTTGTTTGTTTTCTATCCAGAATCGCAATGTTGGAAGGAGGCTCACCACTTTAAGGTCCCTAAAACAGGCATGGGAAAACTTCGGCCTCTGGGTGCTTTGGACTTCAACTCCCACCATTCCTAACAGCCTGAGGCCTTTTCCTGCTTAAGTGGCTGATGGGGTAAAGGAAAAGAGCCTGAGGCTGCTAGGAATGGTGGGAGTTGGAGTCCAAAACACCTGGAAGGTCCAAGTTTGCCCATTCCAGCTTTCGACAGAGACCTCTTCCTCCCCCTTCGCGCCCTTTCTTCCCCCTCTTGCCGAACACTTACTTTTTCTTCTACACTACTGCTTTTGATCCGAGGGGGCAGCGTGAGCGTGTTCAGAAGGGGAGGGGGGAGGGAGGAAGATGTGACCCATGCGGGTGCTACTGCACACTCGCCCCAGAGCAAAGCGAGGCAAAGCGAGCAGAGCGAGGCTGGGAAGAAGGGAGCCCAAGTGGAGAAGAAAAAGTGTTCGGCAGGAGGGGGAAGAAAGGGCATTGGAGCTTCCAATTCCCACAACACACCTGATGATCGCTCACGGCACACTAGTGTGCCACAGCACACTGGTTGGGAAACACTGGCTTAAGTAATGGAAGGAAGAACTGGTTCTAAGCACTTAATGAACTCTTATATAGGCATGACAAGAAATTTCTAAAAAAACAAATAAATTTCTCATGTTACTTTAGAATGCAAACCACTTTGTAGGAACCAAGCCACATAAATTCTGATGAGACCTTAGAATAATTTTTTTTGAGAATCTGAAATACTTTACATTCTCTTGCTTGTGATGCAAATTTCTAACAATTCAAGCATATCTATCTTTGGAAACATGTTTTTAAAAGCTTCCTTATCAAGTTCTTACATGAAGATAAGTGCATAAAAGTGGAAAATACAGCTTCTTTCAAAACCACTCCTATATGAAATTTCAGGGATAAGCACCCTTTTCCGATACTTTAGCAGACACATATTATATTCTATCAAATTCTTCACAAGAACACCAACATTTCTATGGGAAAAGAATACTTTTTCAAATGTATAACTCAGCATTTTGAGAGACTTAATCTGGTTTCCATGGGTTCCCCATCTCTTTTTTTCATATCAAAAGCAACTTGAGAAACTGCAAGTCGCTTCTGGTGTGAGAGAATTGTCTGTTTGCAAGAATGTTGCCCAGGGGACACCCGGATGATTGATGTTTTACCATCCTATGGGATACTTCTCTCATGTCCCCGCATAGGGAGCTGGAGTTGACAGAAGGAGCTTATTTATTTATTTACGTCATTTATTTTCCGCCCTTCTCACCCCGCAAGAGACTCAGGGTGGATCACAATGCACATATACAGGCAAACATTCAATGCCATTGACATACAACATATATAGACAGACATAGAGGCAATTTAACATTCCAGAAATCAGTTAAATTTAGCCTCCCCACAAAGTGGTACCTAAATTTCCTACTTGACAGATGCAACTGTCTTTCATGTTGCAAAGGTCGACAACAAGCTACCCAAATTGTTCGAGAGCTGACCCCGACCCGGGCAGGCCTCGAACTCATGACCTTCTGGTCAGTAGGGACACCCAGCCAGCTGCACCACATTCCCGGTGCCGCTCCCCAGATTCAAATCGCCAACCTTTCGGTCAAACAGTCTTGCCGGCACAAGGGTTCCTCTTCTGAAAAGCACTGTTATCACAAACAGAAGAAAGCACTGAATTTCAAATAACAATAAATCTTATTCCCATTTCTGTCTGCAAACAAGGAGACAACAGTACCCAGTGAGACTAGGAAGATTAATATGTATTTGTATTCGAAAAGCATAGTGTCCCGCCGCAACAAGGCAGTGATCCTTTGCTGGAGCATAGTGTCCCACCACATCATAAATAGCTTTTCAAAGTCCTCTCACCTTCAGAAAATGGTGCATCATATAGGGATGGAAGCTGCTGTTAAACCAAACAAAAGCTAAATGCCTCCTTAGGCAAACACAGCTAAATCAGACAGTATTTGAATACTCTTATCTCCCAAGTTTAATGTTTACTTCACCTTTTTAATTAACATTATCAAGAAAAATTAAGTGCCAACATCAAACACATACTAAAGCCAAGGCAACTAACAAAGGATGGAAAGGAAAAATGCAGCGCCCAAGGCTGTCAATTGGAAACCTTTTAATTAGTTGACAGGAAAGAAGTTAATAAATACAACCCTGATGATTTCAGATACTTTTATTGCTTGTATCCCTAACGCTTATAATTTGTTAATGCTTTTAAGACTGGAATTCTATACTCATTACTTTGGAATTAAGTCTGTCTGAGCTTCAAAAAGATTACTATAAGTAAACAGACGAAAGATCGAACATAAATTAATTTTGTATTTTTCTATTCTATTTTTTAATCTATGGAAGCACCAATTCATTAAGTATTTTATGCAGTATTTTAAGGGTGCATCTCATCATCGCTTTATGTAGCATTTTAACGAATCTTATGATTATATGGCATTTTAATGGTGTATTTTGTATTGTATTGATTTTATAATCTGGTTTTTATATATTTATTTGTCTGTTCTATATGTGAAAGACCTATGGTATAAGCATTAGATAAACTATCTATTCTACAGACTAAAGCAGTGTTTCCCAACCTTTTTTGAGCCGCGGCACACTTTTTACATTTACAAAATCCTGGGGCACACCACCAACCAAAATGACACAAAATGACACTCTGTCACAGTAATACATATAGTTAATATGTTTTTAAATGTATTTATACACTCAGTGTGAAACCCGGGCCTGTTTCGATGAACACAACATAGATATCCTGGCAGGAATGGCACAAAGACTGAAAGTACTGAAACGGTTTCCTTGGGAATTGGCCTTGAGTTCGGAAGTTGTAGTTCACCTACACCCAGAGAGCACTGTGGACTCAAATAATGATGGAGCTGGACCACACTTGAAATGAATACTCAATATGCCCAAATATGAACGCAGATGGAGTTCAGGGGAAATAGACCTTGCCATTTGGGAATTGTAGTTGCTGGGATTTATAGTTCCCCTACAATCAAAGGGCATTCTGAACCCCACCAATGATAGAACTGGGCCAAACTTCCCACACAGAACCCCCAGGTGGCTCCCTTCCTGAATGGCTCTCTCCCTCTTCCACACCAGAAGGGAAGGCACTCACTCGGTCCACGGTTGCCTGCCTTCTTTCCTTCTTTCCTGCGGTTCAAAAGAAGAAGCCGGTGAGCCTGCCTCAGACTGCGCTCCTCACTTCCGCTTCCGTTCCCCGCCCTCCCTCAATTGGAGGCTCACTGGCTGTGGAAACGGCCGAAGGAGGGGGTGCCCCGGCCCCTTCTTCTTCTTCGCCACTGCCCGGCCCTTCCTCCTCCTCCTCCTCCTCCAAACAGCAGCAGCAGGAGTTCAGCAGGAGGGGAAAGAAAGGGGGGAAGAGAGGTTTTTCCGCGGCACACCAGGTGATCGTTCATGGCACACTAGTGTGCCATGGAACAGAGGTTGGGAAACACTGGACTAAAGCAAGACCTAGAGATAATTGTAATGAAATGTCAGTTCAGACAAAAACCTGGTTTTAATGTTTATTGGCAAAGTGGTTAGAATCTGACAAAATAAGCATTTGCTAACTTCAACTTCCTAAGAAGTTTTTCTAAAAAAGAAAATGAAATGGTACTACTGCCACTGAAAGAGGCTGACAGCTCCAACAGATGCACCCCTGACATCCCCTCAGGTGTCACAATTGTTTTGAAAAAATACTCTGCAATCTGCAATTCTCTTAGTCAGCATCTTGATGGCCTGTCAAAAACCAGTGAGCAAAACACAACCAAGTCTTGTCATGCTCCTTGTCACACTTCTTTTACCCACTGACTGCTCTCCATTTTCGAGCAGTGATACTACCTAAATAGTCTTTCCTTAAGGCTATTAGGTCTTTCACTGAGGCTATTAGCACTGCAAGAATTCATATACCAATCACTTCACATGTAATAATGTTAAGGTCCAGCATCTGTCCACATCCCACCACCTTTGGGCCATTCAGGCAACTGCTAAAGAGTAATGCTCAGTCTGCGGTAACACAATGTTTGGGCACATAGGATGCTGAAACAGAAAAATAAGATCACCACCTTCTAATTCCATTGATGAGAGTAGTTTCCCTAGTTGGTAACTCTGTTTATGTTAGCTACTATGTTTAGCAATCTCCCTCAATGTTTGACACAATACCATCTTGCATTTATTAAGTGCAAAGCGCATCCATTACGAAATCTATCTAACTCTAGTTTTCCATACCTCTATAATATTAAAAATTACCAGGAAATGTTAGAGCATAACTTTGCATTTTCCTATTTGCTGAGGACAATATATCAGTATATGATTTTCCCACTGATGTGTGTAGCATACCTTATCCAAAGCCATGCTATCCTGGTGTTACATTTCCCTATGGCAAAATGGGGGAAATGTAGCCCATGGGAAGCAACCAGTCCATCCAAGCCCCTTCTGACTTCCCCCCAAAAGACATTCATCACCTCATTCCAATTATAACTGATAACATCTTACTTTTCTCCCATGGTTTCAACACCTAAAACAGGCCCAGGCAAACAGAGGTAAAGGTTTTCTCCTGACATTAAGTCCAGTCGTTTCCATCTCTGGGGATTGGTGCTCATCTCAATTTCTAAGCTGAAGAGCCGGTGTAGTCTGTACACACCTCCAAGGTCAAATGGCCTGCGTGAGTGCATGAAACGCCGTTACCTTCCTGCCAGAGTGGTAACTATTGATCTACTCACATTTGCATGTTTTTGAACTGCTAGGTTAGCAGAAGTTGGGTTAACAACAGGAGCTCACCCCGCTCCCAGGATTCGAACCTGAGACCTTTCGATCAGCAAGTTCAGCAGCTCAGCGGTTTAACCACTGTGCCACCGGGGACTCCATAGGCAAACAAAAGAGGATACTAAAAGCAAAATGCTCAGAGGCAAGTATTGTATTTTCCGGCGTACTAGATGACTGGGCGCATAATACGACCTCCCCAACTTTTCAATTTAAAATTAGACTACCCCTCTTGCCGGTTGACAGCCCCTTCAGGCCCCAAAGCCTCCTTTCCTGGGCCTTGAGGTGGCTTCCTGGCTCCAAAGAGGAGGCCTCCCCCTCCATGGCTGAAGCTTGGTAGCGGGAGCCAAGCGGCGCCGGAGGCCAGCCCTCAGGTGTCACTTCGCTCCCGCTGCCGGGCTTCAGCCTCATCGAGGGGCTCTTCCACTCTAGGCACACCTCAGCTGACAGTGCGGAGGAGGCGATGCAGCCAACCGGCGAGTACATCGCCTCCTCCTCCGCACTGACAGCCGAGGCAGGCCTGGAGTGGAAGAGCCCCCCAGTGAGGCTGAAGCCTGGCAGCAGGAGCCAAGTGGCGCTGGAGGAGCGAAGAAGCTGCTGCGGCTTTGAGTGTCCTGCTCCAGCGCAGGGCAGCTGCCTGCCTCCCTCACCTTGACCCAAAACAGGAAGCGATAGCTTATACCCAGCGTACTAGACAATCCCCAAGTTCAGGGAGGATCCTGGGTTGAAAATTCGTCTATTGGCAACACCGTCTCTTCAACTTAGAAATGGAGATGAGCACCAACCCTCAGAGCTGGACACAACTAGACTTAATGTCAGGGGAAACCTTTACCTTTACTTTACGTATCCTCTCTAGGAATTTGCTAGGTCATCCAACGCAACTCTACGGACGCCGGCTCTTCAGCTTAGAAGTTGAGATGAGCACCACAGTTTTATTTATTTTATTTTATTTTAGTGGTTTTTGATAGTTTTGGAATGTGATTGAAGGTCTGCGTAGGGTTTCGGAATGTAATTGATGGTTTGTGTATGTTATTTTATTTGGTTAATTGCATTAATTTTATTTATAAAAATTATTTTATTTAAATAAACAATTTTATTTATTATTTTATAATATAATATGATAGAATATAGTATAATATGGTATGGTATAATATCGTATATGCATATAATATTGAGAATGTTGTAATGTAATACAATATAATACTACTAATAATATTATAATTGTATATATTATGTTACATGTAATATTACTAATAATATTGCAGTATAATGTTAGATTAAAATGTAATATAGTATAATATGGTAGAATATAGTATGGTATAATATTGTATTTGCATATAATATTGATAATGTTGTAATGTAATACAATATAATATTACTAATAATAATATATTATGATTGTACATTTTATGTTACATGTAATATTACTAATAATATTGCAGTATAATGTTAGAGTAGAATATAATATAGTATAATATGGTAGAATATAGTATGGTATAAAATCGTATATGCATATAATATTGATAATGTTGTAATGTAATACAATATAATACTACTAATAATATCATATTATTTCATTTTATTAATATTCAAACTTGTACGCCGCCACTCCTCGAGGGCTCGGAGCGGCTCACAGTCATATAAAACATCACAGAGAGCAAACAAATTAAAAGTAACCAGCAAGGTTATGGCATACTCAACAATTAAACGCTAACCGGAAAAGATGGGTCTTGCAGGCCTTACGAAAGGATGGTAGGCCTTGTAAGGCCCGCACTTCATTTGGAAGAGTATTCCAGATCGAGGGCGCTACCACAGAAAAGGCTCTGCGCCATGTAGATGTTAAATGGACAGATTTGAAATTGGGTACTTCCAGAAGGTTCAGTTGTTCAGAACGGAGTGACCTCTGGGGTTGATAGGGGATGAGATGGTCCCTCAGATCCAACAGCCCCAGACCATGCAAGGCCTTGAAAGTTAACACCATCACCTTGAAGATGATCCAGTGCTCGACCAGAAGCCAATGGAGCTGCTGAAGGATGGGAGTTATATGACATCTCACCGGAGTCCTGGTGAGAAGTCGTGCAGCGGCATTCTGGACAAGCTTAAGTTTCCGGATCACGAACAAGGGCAGGCCAATGTACAGGGCATTACAATAGTCCAGTCTCGAGATGACCGTGGCTTGGAGCACCATGGCCAAGTCGTCCCTGGATAGGTAGGGGGCCAGCCGCCTGGCTTGCCGCAGATGGAAAAAAGCGGTTTTGCTGACGGCGGAAACCTGAGTCTCCGTCATCAGACTTATAATTGTATATTTTATATTACATGTAATATTACTAATAATATTGCGGTATAATGTGACATGTAGTATTAATGTTGTGTTGTGGCAATAACAGTGTATGTTGCGTTTGCATTTTGCTTGTCAGCCGCTCTGAGTCGCCTTCGGGGTTGAGAAGGGCGGCATATAAATGTCGTGAAATAAATAAAATAAAATAAATCTCTGGAAATTCCCTTTTTAAAACCATGTCCTAATTCAGTGTTTCCCAACCTTTTTTGAGCCGCGGCACACTTTTTACATTTGCAAAATCCTGGGGCACACCACCAACCAAAATGACACAAAATGACACACTAACACAGTAATACATATACTTAATATGTTTTTAAATGTATTTATACACTCAGTGTGAAACCTGGGCCTGTTTCGATGAACACAACATAGATATCCTGGCAGGAATGGCAGAAAGACACAAACTTCCCACACAGAACTCCCATAACCAAGTGAAAATGCTATAAGAGTTTGATGGGCATTGACCTTGAGCTTTGGAGTTGTAGTTCACCTATATCCAGAGAGCACTGTGGACTCAAACAATGTTGGATCAGGACCAAATTTGGCATGAATACTCAATGTGCCCAAATATGAAGGCAGATGGAGTTCAGGGGAAATAGACCTTGACATTTGGGAGTTGTAGTTGCTGGGATTTATAGTTTTCCTACAATCAAAGAGCATTCTGAACCCCACCAATGATAGAACTGGGCCAAACTTCCCACACAGAACCCCCTGGAGGCAAGAGGAGGTCTCTACTTGGGGAAAGGGAGGGGGGCCAATTTCCCACGGCACACCTGATGATCGCTCACGGCACACTAGTGTGCCCCGGCACACTGGTTGGGAAACACTGTCCTGATTGAACTCAAGGGACTTCTTCTTCCAGGACTACATTTCCCAGAATCCTCTTGCAAAGACACAGGAACTGAAAGTAAACAAGAGGCAGGGCCTCTGTTCAGAGCAAAGCCCCTCCTTGGGAAATCTAGACTGGCCCTGACTGACCCTGGAGCACGCCTGGGCAAGCTCTGGCCCTCCAGGTGTTTTGGACTACAACTCCCACAATTCCTAACAGCGGGTAGGCTGTTAGGAATTGTGGGAGTTGTAGTCCAAAACACCTGGAGGGCCAGAGTTTGCCCAGGCCTGCCCTGGAGGCTGCGTTCCCTCACAAGGAGGCGTAGAGGCCTACACAAAAGACGGTGCCACCTGCATCCTGCCCTCGAGTTCCCTCACAAGGAGGCGTTGAGGCCTACACAAAAAACAGTGCCACCTGCATCCTGCCCTCGAGTTCCCTCACAAGGAGGCGTTGAGGCCTACACAAAAAACAGTGCCACCTGCATCCTGCCCTCGAGTTCCCTCACAAGGAGGCGTTGAGGCCTACACAAAAAACAGTGCCACCTGCATCCTGCCCTCGAGTGAGGAGCCAAGCCCGCCTCTTCTGAAGAATGGAAAGGAGAAGAGAGGAGGAGAAGGAAGGGCAAGGGACCCAAGCCCAAGCCGGGCCTTTCACCTGCTCGAGCAGCGCCTTGCCCTGCCGGCGCCTCTCTTCCCTTTCCGCCGCCAAGCTCCGCTCGCTGACAAACCCAGACGCCATGTCTCTTGAGGGCGAAAAAGCGGCGTTCTGCCGTAAAGCAACCAAGAGCCGGAGAGTAGCTGGCTGCCGCAAAGAGGCGTAAAACGTCAACAGAGAACCTCCGGGGCGCATGCGCAGTTCGTGATTAAGCTGAAGTGAGGGAAGAAGAGTAAAGGCTCTGTCTGTGTTGGTTCCTGAAGGAAGGAATTGGAATACTTATCTCAAAATGTGTGCCATTGACTGGCTGCCAGTATTAAAACAAACTCTAAAATCAGGACAGCAAGTAAAGAACAATTCCAGGAGAATTCTAGACAGGAAACAATCAGGGCCAGCTCACACCTCCCCCAAGCAGGAAGCATCCAGGCTTTGAAGCTGCAAGGCTATTCAATGCTAATCAATTTAATTAAAACGGCCAGGAAGGCAGTTCTATCTTGCCTCCTGCACTGTGCTTATAATATAATATATATATATATATATATATATATATATATATATAGTATAAATATATATATAATATAAATGAGTTCACGTCATGTGAAGACTACCTCAAACAAAAAAACCTTACAACGCAGAAACACAATACTTGCCAACAGAAATAGGCCTCAAGCAAGGTACGTTTGTAGCAAAGAAACTCCCCCAAAAAACCTAAAAGGCCCCCAAAACAACGAGTAAAAATAAAACTACATTTACCAGCATCCTCCGGGGCAGCCAAAGACTCACCCAGCCTCTACATTCTGAACAACATGATTGGCTGCCAATAAGGATGGATTTGCATAACTGCTGCACTGGCCAGCCAACATGAAAATTCGATCCATAATAAACTTCCAAAACAGAATTAGGAAAAGGCCTGAGCCAATCCCCAACACAAACACCCAAATCACTTCCAACCGAAAATTTACACCCCAAAAAATCACAGACCACGCCCAAAATTGACAGTAAATTGATTCATTAACTTGATTTCCCTAACTAGCCCTCACTTACTGGGAAGCTGTTTACGCTCTGAATTGACAGTAAGGCTTCATTAACTTGATTTCCCTAACTAGCCCTCACTTACTGGGAAGCTGTTTACGCTCTGAATTGACAGTAAGACTTCATTAACTTGATTTCCCTAACTAGCCCTCACTTACTGGGAAGCTGTTTACGCCTAAATTGACAGTAAGACTTCATTAACTTGATTTCCCTAACTAGCCCTCACTTACTGGGAAGCTGTTTACGCTCTAAATTGACAGTAAGACTTCATTAACTTGATTTCCCTAACTAGCCCTCACTTACTGGGAAGCTGTTTACGCTCTAAATTGACAGTAAGACTTCATTAACTTGATTTCCCTAACTAGCCCTCACTTAGGGAAGCTGTTTACGCTCTAAATTGACAGTAAGACTTCATTAACTTGATTCTCCCGAGGCCTCAGCTCATGGGACATTGTGTATGGCCTGAATTGACAGTAAGGCTTCATTAACTTGATTTCCCTAACTAGCCCTCACTTACTGGGAAGCTGTTTACGCTCTAAATTGACAGTAAGACTTCATTAACTTGATTTCCCTAACTAGCCCTCACTTACTGGGAAGCTGTTTACGCTCTGAATTGACAGTAAGACTTCATTAACTTGATTTCCCTAACTAGCCCTCACTTACTGGGAAGCTGTTTACGCTCTAAATTGACAGTAAGGCTTCATTAACTTGATTTCCCTAACTAGCCCTCACTTACTGGGAAGCTGTTTACGCTCTAAATTGACAGTAAGACTTCATTAACTTGATTTCCCTAACTAGCCCCACTCACTTACTGAGAAGCTGTTTACGCTCTAAATTGACAGTAAGACTTCATTAACTTGATTTCCCTAACTAGCCCTCACTTACTGGGAAGCTGTTTACGCTCTAAATTGACAGTAAGACTTCATTAACTTGATTTCCCTAACTAGCCCTCACTTACTGGGAAGCTGTTTACGCTCTAAATTGACAGTAAGACTTCATTAACTTGATTTCCCTAACTAGCCCTCACTTACTGGGAAGCTGTTTACGCTCTAAATTGACAGTAAGTCTTCATTAACTTGATTTCCCTAACTAGCCCTCACTTACTGGGAAGCTGTTTACGCTCTGAATTGACAGTAAGACTTCATTAACTTGATTCTCCCGACTAGGCCTCAGCTCATTGGACATTGTGTATGGCCTGAATTGACAGTAAGGCTTCATTAACTTGCTGTTCCTAACTCGGCCTCAGCTCATGGGACATTGTGTATGGCCTGAATTTACAGTAACCTACCTTGGCACACAGAACCCCGACCATGCATGATGGGACTTGAAGTACCACCATGGAAAATGGGATTTGTAGTACTTCAAAACCCATCATTCCCCACAGACCACTGTGGCCCAGAACCAAGACCCATAAAGACCCAACTTGGCACACCATGCCCCCCATGACCCACACTCCATCCAACTGCAGTTTAGAGGAGGGCACACCGTGGATGATTGAACTTTCTCGCATCTCCTAAAAAGGGCACAGCAACGCGTGCCGGGTACAGCTAGTACGGTATATATATATATAAAGAGCCGTCATGTGAAGACTACCTCAAACAGAGAAACCTTACAACACAGAAACACAAAACCTGCCAACAGAAATAGGCCTCAAGCAAGGTACGTTTGTAGCAAAGAAACTTTCCCCCCCCAAAACCTAAAAGGCCCCCAAAACAATGAGTAAAAATAAAACTACATTTCCCAGCATCCTCCGGGGCTGCCAAAGACTCTCCCAGCCTCGACATTCTGACAACATGATTGGCTGCCAATAAGGGCGGATTTGCACAACTGCTGTACTGGCCAGCCCACATGAACATTCCGACCCATAACAAACTGTCAGAGGAGTGCCAGAGCCTCCTCCAACACTTTCAAATCAGAAGACCATGATGGAGATCAACACCATTCAAGGGGAGCTCTTCTTCCTTTCCCAAAAGATCTTCCAGTGGCTTGGAATTCCACATTAATAAGAGGACAACAATGGGGTTTGCCAAGGAGGGTGCTCCAGCCCCTCTATATGCTGGCTCCAAGGGATGGAGGTCATCACCAAGTACCTTCTGATGCCCAGCGCTGGAAGAGCTCCCTCAGATGGCCTGTCCATGAGGAAAGCCTCATCGGACATCGACCAATGGGTGCAAAAGACACAGAGCAGGACATCTTGAAAAAGAGAGGAGCAGAAAGTAAGCTAGACATGAAGGTCTTGAGAAAGGTGGCTAAAAAGGATACGGAAAGGATTTTTAACAGTCCCCCAACAGACACTGGACGCACCTGTGAAGATAGAGATCCCCTGACAGGACAAGCCCTCCCCAAGCTGATCCGTCCTGGCCATGGTACAAGTCAAACCCGAAGGACTGCAGGCAAAGAGCTGAGGCACAAACATAAAACACCCAAATCACTTCAACACCATAACTAACAACAATTCCAACCCTTACATACTCAGACTTTCTCGCATCTCCTAAATAGGGCACAGCAACGCGTGCCGGGTACAGCTGTAAAGGGTAAAGGAAGACCTGTCATCGAACGACTGCCAGAGGCAGAGAAACCTTCCAAGGCAGACACACCAAACTTGGCAACAAAATTAGGCCTCAGGCATGGAAGGTTTTTGGCAAAGAAACTTTCCCCCAAAAAACCTAGAAGGCCCCCAAAACAACGATTAAAAAACTACATTTCCCAGCATCCTCTGCAGCCGCCAGCGAAACCCATTGGCCAATATCGGCCCACACAAAATGCAGGGAGGTTGAGTTACCATAGTAACGGTGGGCGAAGCCAGCCAAGGCTAGATTAGAATGCTGAGTGATTTGAGATTAGTCAGTTGGTGTTTGTGGGTTAAACTGTCAAGGCCAAGCTCTAGGAGGGAGACAAATAGGGCACCAGGGACACAGGCACCACTGACAAACACATACCCCCAGAATAACACAAACTTGCAAAACCCACAAAAAAAACAATCCTGCAACTCAAAAACCCACCCCTAACAAAATACACAACAAACACAACTGGCAAAAGCAACACCCCCTCCACATCACAACCAGCACACAGCCAGACTAAGACAACTATGTCACCACAACACATACAAAATACACCCCACAAATACCTGACAACTTCCCGCACACACAACACCTACCACCACCACAAACAAAAACCAACTCCTCCTATACTCCAACCACAACACCACACAACACTGCACTGTTACTCTACAAACACACACAAACACCCAAAATACCCCACCCACACAAGCATCAACCTCTACATCAACACAGCAGATGGAAAGACAAAAAACATTGTATATCCACAAGCTCTGCCGAACGCCAGCAACACCACACACCGACAACTCTCCAGGACTTCAACATCCCACCCACCAGAACAACCCACAACGACACAGCCATGACCCCACCAAGACCATAAGTAACATCAATTCCAACCCTTACATACTCAGACTTTCTCGCATCTCCTAAATAGGGCACAGCAACGCGTGCCGGGTACAGCTAGTAATATTATCTCTCTCTCGGCATTACTTCGCGAACGAAGATTCAGGAAGGACTCATCCCACGCTTTTTACAAGCGCGTTGATGACTAAAAAGGCCAATCTGAGATAGGCAAGTTCGGTTGCAGAAAGCGCAGCAGAAAGTCTCCTTGGGTGATGTTTTTTCCAAGTTGCGGTTCTTTCTGCGTTGTCGTTTCTCTTCGAGACCCATTCGGCGTGTCTTATAGTAATATTATAATGTAATACAATATGATACTACTACAATGGCTTTTCTTCTTCGCAAACGAAGATCCTTCGGAAGGACTCATCCCACGCTTTCTACAAGCGCGTTGATGCCTAAGAAGGCCAATCTGAGATAGGCAAGTCAGGTTGCAGAAAGCACAGCAGAAAGTCTCCTTGGGTGATGTTGCTTCCAAGTTGCGGTTCTTTCTGCGTCGTCGAGACCCTTCGACGTGTCTTCTCGAAAGAGGCCCCAGCATTGTGGACGGTGCGTCTCCATGCCTCCCGATGTGAGGCCAGGGTGGACCATTGTTGGTGATCAATCTGACCGAGCCTGGGATTTTGCCAATGTGTTTACAGTTCAGGATTTAATCACTGATGTGTTGCCGAACGTTGCTAGTCTGCACATGGGTTGTATCGCACTTGTGCAACATATGTCCACAGATGTTTTCATTATTCTGGGAGATGCTGGACTGCAGCCTAAGATTGATATGCATGTATTGTTATAAATAGCCATCTAGATGTTGTACATATTTGTTTAGGATGCAGTGTAATAAATCCACCTGCTATTTCTCATTTACTCTCTTTTACTCGCACACAAACCATTATGAAGTAGTTGTGCAAAGGTTTTGGCCCTGAAATCTCAGAGAATGGAAAGCTGCTGCCTTGACAACACTAAAGTTGAACACATCTGAGGGAGAAGGGAGGTAGGCCAATCAAAGACAGGAATATTATTTCAATGCCACTTGCAACAGAAAAGTAACTGCCCTTGAGATTCGGACTGTCCCTCTTCTATCAATAGCGTCGCATAAGACAAGGACTACCTAGAACTGAAGGGAAGTCATTTTTCTCTTGGATACATCATGTTTAGTCCTTGATCATCACAAGACCAAGAGGGAGAGTAACCTTTGCCTTCATTGAGATTACTTCAAAACAAGGCAACTATGAGTACAACAGAAGCAATGCATAACACAGACTGGTGACTTTTCCTTTATGTAATTGTTAACATCTTTCACCTGGAGAGGACTGTGGAGCTTCAAAGGCTTCTGTGTTGTATTTTGTAGCTTATTTATTTATTTGTTATTTATTTACTTTATTTATATTCAGCTCTTCTCACCCCGAAGAGGACTCAGAGCGCATTACAGTACACATACTTGCAGACAATCCCTGCAGTTCAACATATATAGACATATTTAGATATATAGACGAACATAGACGAACAGAGGCAAACTTCTGGCCACCAGGGGGAGCTGATGCACTCCTCATCTCTCAGCGTTTTCCAGCATCCCTTGTTGTTCTTCCGCAATGCTCAGCAATTCCTGGAGTTCTTTAATGGCCTCATAAATCAATCAAAATTTGCCTCCCCACTTAATGTGGTACCTTTATCTCCTACTTGGCGGATGCAACTGTCTTTCGGGCTGCAAAGGTCGACAGCAGGCTACACTTAAGGTCGAGCACCCACCTCGACCTTGGCAGGTCTCAAACCCATGACCTACTGTTCAGAGAGAACTTATGCAGCTGACACTTAGCCAGCTGCGCCACTTCCCGGCTTTCTATTGGCCAATAAAGATATAGCTCTATTATGGATTTGGGATTTTGTTGTATTTTGACGTATGTCCATCTAACACAGGTAGCCTGAATTTCTGCCTGTTTCCATTTCTCATCGCACCTATTTAACCTCAGTACTCAGTACCAAAACCAAGGTCACAACAACTGTTATAGAACTCCAATATGCTGATGATAACGTAGTCTGTATGCATTCAGAAGAAGACCTACAAGCCGCTCTAAACATCTTCACAGAAGCATACTAGAAGCTCGGCCTCTCAGTGAACAGTGAGAAAACCAAAGTGCTCTTCCAGCAGTCACCAGCCAATCCCTCTCCAATGCCTGAAATACAGCTTAATGGTGTAAACATTAGAAAATGTTGACCATTTCCACTACCTTGACAGCCACCTCTCCACAAAAGTCAACATTGACACTGAAGTTCAACACCGCCTGAGCTCTGCAAGTACAGCATTTTCCCAAATGAAGCCGAGAGTGTTTGAGGACCAGGATATCGGTAGGGGGACCAAGGTGCTTGCTTATAAAGCTATTGTCCTCCCAACCCTGCTATACGCCTGCAAAACGTGGTCTGTCTACAGATGTCACACACAACTCCTGGAACGATCCCATCGACGCTGCCTCAGAAAAATCCTGCAAATCTCTTGGGATGGACAAATGTCAGCATGCTGGAAGAAGCAAAGACCACCAGCATTGAAGTGATGCTCCTCCGCCATCAACTACGCTGGACTGGCCATGTCTGAATGCCCGATCACTTTCTCCCAAAGCAGTTGCTATACTCCCGACTCAAGAATGGGGAACGTAATGTTGTTGGACAAGAAAAGAGATTTAAAGATGGGCTTAAAGTCAATCTTAAAAAGCTATGGTATAGACACTGAGAAATGGGAAACCCTGGCCCTTGGGCTCTCTAACTGGAGGTCAGCTGTGACCAGTAGTGATGCAGAATTCAAACAGGCCATCGCTCCTCTCTGACATCAGCTGAAACCACCAGCACACTCATGGAAAGCTATAGAAACATCATTCAAGAGCTTCAGAGACAGTTAAGTCAGAGCAACAACATAGAAACAGCAACATCAAAGAGGCATGAATGGAATGTGAAAGGGAGAAATGTGCCAAGAGGAAGGCGCATCGAGTCAACCCTGACCGGGACCACCTTCCACCTGGAAACCGATGTCCTCACTGTGGGGGAACATGCATCTACAGCCACCTACGGACCCACCTCCAAGACACTATACTTGGAGGATCATCACCCTCAGGCTGCAAGTGATCGCCTAAGTCAGTGTTTCCCAACCAGTGTGCCGTGGCACCCTAGTGTGCCGTGAGCGATCATCAGGTGTGCCGTGGGAAATTGGAACCTCCAATACCCTTTCTTCCCCCTCCTGACAAACACTTTTTCTTCTCCACTCGGGCTCCCTTCTTCCCAGCCTCGCTCTGCTCACTTTGCTCTGGGGCGAGTCTGCGCAGTAGCACCCGCATGGTCACGTCTTCCTCCCTCCCTCCCCCCTCCCCTCCTGAACACGCTCACGCTGCCCCCTCGGATCAAAATGGCGGCAGAAGTGGCAGTGTAGAAGAAAAAGTAAGTGTTCGGCAGGAGGGGGAAGAAAGGGCGCAAAGGGGAAGAGGGAGGAAGAGGTCTCTGTCGAAAGCTGGCATGGGCAATTTTGGACCTTCCAGGTGTTTTGGACTCCAACTCCCACCATTCCTAGCAGCCTCAGGCCCTTTTCCCTCCCCCAGCCACTCAGCCATTCAAGGAGTGGTGGGAATTGAAGTTCAAAGCACCCAGAAGGCCGAAGTTTTCCCATGCCTGTTTTAGGGACCTTAAAGTGGTGAGCCTCCTTCTAACATTGTGATTCTGGATATAAAACAAACAACAACATAACACAACATTGTTTGAGTCCACAGTGCTCTCTGGGTGTAGGTGAACTACAACTTCCAAACTCAAGGTCAATTCTCAAGCAAACCCTTTCAGTACTTTCTGTTGTTAATGAGAGTTCAATATGCCAAGTGTGGTTCCATTCCATTGTTGCAAGATTGTGTGTTAACTATAAATCCCAGAAACTGTAACTCCCAAATGTCAAGGTCTATTTTCCCCCAAACTACATCTGTGTTCACATTTGGGCATATTGAGTATTCATGCCAAGTTTGGTTCTGATCCAACATTGTTTGAGTCCACAGTGCTCTCTGGATATAGGTGAACTACAACTCCAAAACTCAAGGTCAATGTCCACCAAACTCTTATAGTATTTTCTCTTAGTTATGGGAGTTCTGTGTGGGAAGTTTGATTCCATTCCATCATTGGTGGAGTTCAGAATGCTCTTTGATTGTGGGTGAACTATAACTCCCAGCAACTACAACTCCCAAATGACAAAATCAATTGTTTGACTGATGGTCCCTCCTTGGGTTAGTATTAGTATGGTTTGTGGCCAAATTTGGCAGCAATTTGTCCAGTGGTTTTTGAGTTATGTTAATCCCACAAATGAACATACATACATACATACATACAAACATACACACACACACACACACACACAGAGAGAGAGAGAGAGAGAGAGAGAAGCTTCTCTAGCTTGACTGTGATAAAAACTAAGCACACAGAGAGACTGACAGCTGTTGAGCAAGACCTTTGTGTGTGTCTTTCTGCCATTCCTGTCAGGATATCTATGTTGTGTTCATCGCAACAGGCCCAGGTTTCACACTGAGAGTATAAATACATTTAAAAACATATTAAGTATATGTATTACTGTGTTAGAGTGTCATTTTGTGTCATTTTGGTTGGTGGTGTGCCCCAGGATTTTGTAAATGTAAAAAATGTACCACGGCTCAAAAAAGGTTGAAAAACACTGCATTAGAGGACAAGCACTTTGTTCCACTTTGGAATCCAGGGGCCAAAAGAGAAATCTTGTTCTAACTTCTCATATAAAGTTTAGAAGGAATGTTCCGGAAGCAGCGGGTTCTCATATTTGAGAATGGTTTTTCCCCTTAACAGTTTTTCAATCTGCCCTGCCCATCCGTCATCATAAACTCAGGCCGAGATTCTTACTGTTTCCGAACCAAGAGAACATTAATCCAATCCCCCTGAAGTATAAGCAAATATTACAGTGGGAGGCTGATGGCAGTAAACATTGTGAAGCATTCTCTATGTGTAAAAAACAACAACATTCACATTGACATATTCAGCATTTCCTTTCCTTTTTTGTGGCTCCGTTCCGTAATTCATCTTTAAACAATTTTCCTTGCAAAAACAAATTCATTATTTCCCCTTGCACAATGTGCATATATAAAATATATCTTCCTCGGCATCTCAATTTACCCAGATAGAAGACGAGACTGGGAAAGTTTGCCTTCTCTTATTTCATACTAATGATTTGCCTTGCAAAAAGGCAGTCATTTGTATTCTGCGTCCTCTTAAAGGCTGACTTTCAAAAATATTTAGGCGAGATTTCCGTCTTGACATTTTGCTATGGCATTTGTTTTCTCTTCAAACATTTTCACATGCGTCGCATTACAAATGTTTAATGTTGCTTACGTTAGATACGTATTTAGGCGGTACCAGAGTGAAAACTGGAGAGGTCTTCTCAGGGGTGGTCTAAGGTTATTTTATATGGTAAGCGAACATTACTTTGGCGCCACCCCTTTGTCTCCGCCCCCTTTCCCTTTGCCTCTGCCCCCTGCCTGCCCAATTGCATCATGTGACGTGTTTACAGGCTTCTGTGCCTGCAGGAGCTTCTGCGCATGCCCAGAAGCTCCTACAGGCGCTAAACCCAAAGCCTGTAAACACGTCACGTCTGCACTCCGCCCGTATTCGGCATGCAGGGGGTGGAGGCAAAGGGAAGGTTAAGCCTCTCCCTTTGCCTCCGCCGCCTGCATGCAAATACGGACGGAGTGCGGACGTGACGTGTTTACAGGCTTCGGTTTCAGCGCCTGCAGGAGCTTCTGGGCATGCGCAGTGGCTCCGGAGCTCAACTTCAGCTCTGGAGCCACTGCGCATGCGCGAAAATCTCCGCACATGCCCAGAAGCTCCTGCAGGCGCAGAAGCCGAAGTCTGTAGACACATCACGTCAGCACTCCGTCCGTATTCGGCACGCAGGGGGCGGAAGCAAAGGGAGAGGTTAAGCGTCTCCCCTTGCCTCCGCCCCTGCATGCTGAATACGGGCGGAGTGCAGATGTGACGTGTTTACAGACTTCGGGTTCAGCGGCTGCAGGAGCTTCTAGGCATGCGCAGTGGCTCCAGAGCTCAACTTCAGCTCCGGAGCCACTGCGCATGCGCGAAAATCTCCGCGCATGTTCAGAAGCTCCTGCAGGCCAGGCGCTGAAGCCGATGCAGCAGCAGGGAGGTTTGCTACGGCGGCGCGACTGGCGCGGCTGCGCCCTTCCCAGAAGATGGCGCCCTTCCCAGAAGTTGGCGCCCTAAGCGGCCGCTTACTTTGCGTATACGTCGGACTCCCCCTGGGTCTTCTGTATCTTTGTGTAGAAAAAGGTATTATTAATTTATTTATTTACTGCATTCATCTCCTGCCCTTCTCACCCCAGAGAGGATTCAGGGCAGCGTACAACAAAGGCACGATTTGATGTCATAGATACACATATATATCTATATCTGTCTATATCAGTGTTTCCCAACTGGTGTGCCGCAGCACACTGGTGTGCCGTGAGCGATCATCAGGTGTGCCGTGGGAAATTGGAACCTCCAATACCCTTTCTTCCCCCTCCTGCCGAACACTTTTTCTTCTCCACTTGGGCTCCCTTCTTCCCAGCCTTGCTCTGCTCACTTTGCTCACACTGCCGCCATTTTGATCCAAGGGGGCAGCGTGAGCGTGTTCAGGAGGGGAGGGGAGGGGGAGGGAGGATGACGTGGAGCAAGCCTGCGCTGTAGTGCCCGCAGGGGTCACGTCTTAGTCCCTCCCCCCTCTCCACCTGAAGAAGGGAGCCCAAGTGGAGAAGAAAAAGTAAGTGTTCAGCAGGAGGGGGAAGAAAGGGCACGGAGGGGAAGGGGGAGGAATAGGTCTCTGTCGAAAGCTGGCATGAGCAAACTTGGGCCTTCCAGGTGTTTTGGACTCCAACTCCCACCATTCCTAGCAGCCTCGGGCCCTTTTCCTTTTTCCCCCTCAGCCACTCAAGCAGGAAAGGGCCTCAGGCTGTTAGGAATGGTGGGAGTTGAAGTCCAAAGAACCCAGAGGGCCGAAGTTTTCCCATGCCTGTTTTAGGGACCTGAAAGTGGTGAGCCTCCTTCCAACATTGTGATTGTGGATAGAAAACAAACAACAACATAACTTAACATTGTTTGAGTCCACAGTCGCTCTCTGGGTGTAGGTGAACTACAACTTCCAATCTCAAGGTCAATTCCCAAGCAAACCCTTTCAGTACTTTCTGTTAGTAATGAGAGTTCAATATGCCAAGTTCGGTTCAATTCCATTGTTGCAAGAGTTCAGGATGCTCTTTGATTGTGTGTTAACTATAAATCCCAGAAACTGTAACTCCCAAATGTCAAGGTCTATTTTCCCCAAACTCCGTCTGTGTTCACATTTGGGCATATTGAGTGTTCATACCAAGTTTGGTCCTGATCCAACACTGTTCCAGTCCACAGTGCTCTCGGGATATAGGTGAACTACAACTCCAAAACCCAAGGTCAATGCCCACCAAACTCTTATAGTATTTTCTCTTGGTTATGGGTGTTCTGTGTAGGAAGTTTGTGTCTTTCTACCATTCCTGCCAGGATATCTATTTTGGGTTCATCGAAACAGTCCCAGGTTTCACACTAAGTGAGTGTATAAATACATTTAAAAACATATTAACTATATGTATTACTGTGTTAGAGTGTCATTTTGTGTCATTTTGGTTGGTGGTGTTCCCCAGGATTTTGTAAATGTAAAAAATGTGCCGCGGCTCAAAAAAGGTTGAAAAACACTGCATTAGAGGAACGGAGCCAGACTAGTAATCGTGCAAAGTTTCCCCAAACACATGCTGCATTGATGCCGTTCCGAACACAATATTGATGGGAGCCCAGGAAATTATTTCTGTTTATTTTGTCTTGGAAGAAAAAAATGTCGCACGAAGCCTCCCAGAGATTCTCTCATAACCTTAGACCCAGAGAACGCAAAAGAGATTAAGGAAAAGGCAGAACACACTGTTCTAATGATCTGTTTTTAAAAATCTTGTCTAAGTTTAGTTTCCTGTTTACAAGAGGGTGACATTTTGCTCACCTTTGTTTCATAATCCTTCCCACTGAGGGGAAAAATGGCGGTATTAATAAAAGACAATGGTACTCTCTGGGTGACATTGCTCCCCACATACGCATGAACTCCAACGGAGAAGTAGAGTGAGTTTGCAGAGTGAGTCACTCTTTCCCATTTAAGGGAGATTTTTCTTCAAACCATGTTCTGTAATAGGAACATCAGCAGGAACCGCTGGCGATTTCCACTAGGAACAATTGAACAGGCTCCCCACTGTCTCCCTCAATACCGGCAATGCCTTTTTTCACAGTGAAGTCTATGAGAGGAAGGGAGGGAAGCCAGTAATAGTAAGGGGAGATATTATTCATCATTGAGAGGTTGGCAAGTGTGGAGGCAAGGCTCCAGTAATAAAGGTAGAAGGAAGCCTGCTGTTCTTGCAGTTTTGCTTACGGAGAATGAGGCTAGTTTGCCTTCCCCAGGCCAGCCTCTTCCAAAACTCTCGCCATCTAAGAGCCTGAAATCTGGTTTAGGAAAATGGCAGGGCAGAACTGTAGCTTACTTAGGCAATCCTTCATAGCTTGAGGATGATTCTCTTCCAGATATGGTGTCTTGGCGGTGGGTCCATAGGTGGCTGAGGAGCCCTATTCTTGATCTGCACATTCATATATTATTAGTATTAATATCATAATTATTATTTTATAGTAGATATATATAGAGAGAGAGACATTATAATATGTTGAAATTATAATCTATTATATAAAGGAGGTCTCGTTGTCGAACGACTGACAGAGACAGAGAAACCTTCCAAGGCAGAGACACCAAACTTGCCAACACAAATAGGCCTCAGGCAAGGAAGGTTTTTAGAAAAGAAACTCCCCCCCCCAAAAAAAACCTAGACGGCCCCCAAAACAATGATACAAAAAAACTATATTTCCCAGCATCCTCTGCAGCAGCCAGAGAAACCCATTGGCCAACATCAGTTACCATAGTAACGGTGGGCAAAGCCACTTAGAATGCTGAGTGATTTCAGTTGAGGGTTAAACTGCCACGGTCAAGATCTAGGAGGGAGACAAATAGGGCACCAGGGACACAGGCACCACTGACAAACACATACCCCCAGAATAACACAAAAGTAATACCTACACACAACACAATATGCACATAACACAACCTTGCGTCTACTGCTCAACCCATTTGTATGCCATTCCTTCCTTCCACACAGGCATAAGCTGACCCAAAAGACAAGCCATGCCTCCTAAAAAGAACAACATGGGATGACACACTCGCAACGCTACATACATCACACAAAAAAGGGCAGAACAAATGCCAGAACAGAAAGACACTGCACTACACTAGCTTTTGCCATCACCATAAACAAGGCTCAAGGACAAACACTACAAATCTGTGGCATAGACCTTGTGTGACAACCCCTTGTTGACCGGCCTCAGACTGGACAATCTTTCTATATCCAAACTGCTGACCCTCAATGCAAAGGGACCTTGAAGTTACCTCAGCCACTTCCGTCTTATGGCAGGGTAGACTATCTCCT
This sequence comes from Anolis apletophallus, assembly GCA_030556195.1. Classification (NCBI taxonomy): domain Eukaryota; kingdom Metazoa; phylum Chordata; class Lepidosauria; order Squamata; family Anolidae; genus Anolis; species Anolis apletophallus. The sequence goes on from JARBWK010000004.1 coordinate 183,569,977, forward strand.
TTATTAACCATTGAACTGCAGAGATTTATAATTTCTCAGTATCCACTTGACCACGCTGCCACCATTTATCTGTCCGACCACTGACCTTGAGGGCCACCACCAGTAAAAGAATTAGGAGAGGTGTTTTTCTTTTAAAATGCAAACAATTTATTATGACACAAATGGGTACAAAATCTTGGTTGGTTTTATACTTCCTCAGAGGCACAAACTTATTCTGTTACACAAAACACAATGGGGATATATTATAGGGTTTCCACTAAACCTCTATAAACCCCTGGACTTTTCCAACTTTAACTAGGGTCTCTACACCCATAAAACTGGACTGCTCTCTTGCAGACCTTAAGACCAACTAAAATACTGAACTGTTCTCTTACAGTCCTCAGGACCAACTAACTCAGAACAGAACTCCTCCCCCTCTCTTGTGGCAGTTGGCTTCCAACCGCTCTTTTCCAACTGTAAAATTCAAACCTTGAACATTCTAAAAGCCTCTAGCCCTGGTTGCCATGGCGACAGCTCTTCAAAGCTTCTGCCAAGCCTCCTCTCTGTTTCACCCACAGCAACAATCCATAGAATATTCCCCCGAACTACACAAAACAACATACATTTAACATATGTCACACAACATTTACACACAAATAATCGACATCATTACATTGACACAGAATGCTTCTCCCACGGATAACTCTACGTAGCGTGCTCCAGAGTTGGGAAACCACAGAACCTCTACATCAACACAGCAGATGGAAAGACAAAAAACATTGTATATCCACAAGCTCTTCAGAACGCCAGGAACACCACACAGCAACAACTCCACAGGACTTCAACATCCCACCCACCAGAACAACCCACAACAACACAGCCATGACCCCACCAAGACCATAAGTAACATCAATTCCAACCCTTACATACTCAGACTTTCTAACTAAGAAGGCCAATCTGAGATAGGCAAGTCAGGTTGCAGAAAGCACAGCAGAAAGTCTCCTTGGGTGATGTTGCTTCCAAGTTGCGGTTCTTTCTGCATCGTCGAGACCCTTCATGGGTACAGCATGGGTACAGCTAGTATAATATAACATTATATAATATAATGTTATTTATTATACTATTATATTGTTATTATAAAATTATTATAAAATAATAAAAACCACTAAAATTAAATTAAATTCAAGAAGACAAGGTGCGAACCAAGATGGCATGGCCCAATGGACCCAGCCCAGAGGATGGCAAAGTGCACCCAGCCGCCGCTGCAGCAGCAGAGGAGAGCAGAGCAGCAGGCGATCGGAGGCTGCAGGCCTCTGCCCACTCTCGCCCCCAGCCATTCCCCGTATTGCCATGGTCTTGCCTCAAAGCGGGAGCTGCCATGGGCTGCACCAGGGCAGTGGGGGTTCCTTCCTGCCTTCTCCGGAAGTTCCTGGGCTTGGCCCTCTTGCATGGAGGGTCACACGTCGGTGGAGTGAGGGAGGGCCTGAGGGTGGAGGCAGCACCAGCTCCGAGCTCTCCGCCTCCTCCTCCTGCCTCCAGAGTGGAGAGGCTCCAGATGGCCAGCATGGGAGTATCTGCCGGTGGCGTGGCGGGGAGAAGCCTTTCGATGACTTCCTGTAGCCCCGGACAACCTGGCTGAGGCATTCTGGGAACCGTAGTTTCCTGACTCCACGGCTCCCAGAATGTCTCAGCCAGCTCATCCAGGACTACAGGAAGTCGTCCAAAGGCTCCTCCCCGCCACGCCACCGGCACTGATGCTCCCACACCGGCCATCCAGAGCCTCTCCATGCCGGAGGCATGAAGAAGAGCCGGAGAGCCTGGGGCACTCCAAAGCCGCTGCGTCATGATGGGATGGCGGCAGCGGCACCCCTTCTTCTTGGCCCCACCCCCAACGCCCTGTCCCAAGCCGGACAGAATTGGCTGCCGGGCTGGATGCGGCCCGCGGGCCGAAGGTTGCCCACCCCTGATCTAGAGGGTAAGACCTCATACATAAATGCCTTCACCATAACATTTAAAGAGATGGGTTAAAAATTTCACACTCCAGATGGCTTGAGACAGAGCCAGTCATTAATAGGGAATGATGATAGCAACTCTCTGTAAGGGCAGTTGCAGCTTTGCTAAGAACCCTCTGTACGGAGACAAATACTTTGTAGTAAAAGAGTCTCCGAAATTAACATCTATTAGGAACATGATGAATAGAAATATTTACCCATCAGATAGAATTCCCATTTCTTGGCATGATTCTTGTTTTTCTGGACTCAAAGAGAAATAATTATTTTTGGTTGAGATTTGATCCATGTTTATCCGGGATTAGGAATTCAACGGGACTTCTTAATAGATATCTCTCTCTCTCGGCATTACTTCGTGAATGAAGATTCTTAGGAAGGACTCATCCCACACTTTTTACAAGCGCGTTGATGACTAAAAAGGCCAATCTGAGATGGGCAAGTAAGGTTGCAGAAAGCACAGCAGAAGGTCTCCTTGGGTGATGTTGTTTCCAAGTTGAGGTTCTTTCTGCATTGTCGTTTCTCTTCGAGACCCGTTCGGCGTGTCTTCTCGAAAGAGGCCACAGCATTGTGGATAGTGCGTCTCCATGCCTCCCGATGTGCGGCCAGGGTGGACCATTGTTGGTGAGAAATCTGGCCGAGCCTGAGATGTTGTTTCAGGGAGTCCTTATATCTCTTTTAGGGGGTGCTTCTCTTGCGCTGACCCATGGTGAGTTCACCATAGAGTAGTATCTTAGGGAGGCGGTGGTCCTCCATCCTAGAGACGTGCCCTGCCCAGTGCAGCTGTGTTCTCAATAGCATGGCCTCAATGATGGTGATCCCTTCTTGCTCAAGGACAGCAACATTCATCACATAGTCCAGTGTACATTTAGGATTGAGTGAAGACAGCGCTGATGAAAGTGTTCGAGGAGTCATAGGTATTGGTGATAGGTGACCCATGTTTCAGACCCATAGAGGAGAATAGACAGTACGATAGCTCTGTACACACTGATTGTGGTGCTTTGCCTCAGGTGCTTGTGGCTCCAGACTCTTTTGTGAAGCCTTCCAAACAGATATACATATACATATGTGAGATTTCACTGCAATGTCTAACAAAGCAGTGCTGAATTCATTCCTTAGAGTTGAGAATATGGAAAAAAATATAATACTTCTTTTGCATTATTTCTTGCAAATCAAAGCAGTACATGTTTATTCAGTTAAGGTTTTCTTTAGTGTGCTCAGGACCTTAAATAGCACTTGGAAACTTACTTGTACAGGATTAGCAGAGATAAGTGAATGCTACTTTCTGATTTCTACCCATGCAACGTGTGTGTACCAACACAGCATGCAGCCTCATGTGCTATTTCTGTCCACACAGGGATTATCTGAAACTCTAGCTCAAGGAGCATGAGGCGTGTATGTCTCCTGTAAATGCTGGAATGGAGGATGTGCAGAAATATTCAGCTGAAGGTCAGGACCACGGAGAGCTCTCTGTAGAGCCGGATGTAAGATGAGGTTGGCAATTGGAGCTGACAGTGTTGTTTCAGCACTTGCTTCAACACAGTAAACTTTATATACTCCTGTAAACAGAAAAATCAGACCTAGGTAATACAGTCAGCCCTCCTATACGTGGATTCTGAGTCCACAAATTGAACCATCCAAGGCTTGAAAATATTTCCCCCAAAAAAAGAAAATCTAAAAAGCCAGCTGCTATTTTGCCATTTTACACATTTTACACTATTTTAATATGCTACTAGCTGTACCTGGCACGCGTTGCTGTGCCCTATTTAGGAGATGCGAGAAAGTCTGAGTATGTAAGGGTTGGAACTGATGTTAGTTATGGTCTTGGTGGGGTCATGGCTGTGCCGTTGTGGGTTGTTCTGGTGGGTGCGATGTTGAAGTCCTGTGGAGTTGTCGGTGTGTGGTGTTGCTGGTGTTCTGCATAGCTTGTGGATATACAATGTTTTTTGTCTTTCCGTCTGCTGTGTTGATGTAGAGGTTGATGCTTGTGTGGGTGGGGTACTTTGGAAGTGAGTGGAGGTACTTGAAATCCCATTATCCATGGTGTGTCCTCCTCTGAACTGCAGTCGGATGGAGTGTGGGTCATGGGGGGCATTGTTTGCCAAGTTTAGTCTTTATCGGTCTTGGTTCTGGGACACAGTGGTCTGTGGGGAATGATGGGTTTTGAAGTACTACAAATCCCATTATCCATGGAGGTACTTCAAGTCCCATAATCCATGGTCCACCCTCCTCCAAACTGTAGTAGAATGTAGCGTGGGTCATAGGGGCACTGTGTGCCAAGGTAGGTTACTGTAAATTCAGGCCATACACAATGTCCCATGAGCTGAGGCCTAGTCAGGAACAGCAAGTTAATGAAGCCTTACTGTCAATTCAGGCCATACACAATGTCCAATGAGTCGGGAGAATCAAGTTAATGAAGCCTTACTGTAAATTTAGAGCGCAAGCAGCATTCCATTAAGTGAGGCCTAGTCAGGGAAATTAAGTTAATGAAGCTTTACTGTCAATTTTGGGCGCGGTCTGTGATTTGTAGGGGTGTAAATTTTCTGTGGGAAGTGAATTGGGTGTTTGTGTTTGTGCCTCAGCCCTTTGCCTTATCCTCCTCTGACAGTTTATTATGGGTCGGAATGTTCATGTTGGCTGGCCAGTACAGGAGTTATGCAAATCCGCCCTTATTGGCAGCCAATCATGTTTTCAGAATGTAGAAGCTGGGAGAGTCGTTGGCAGCCCCGGAGGATGCTGGGAAATGTCATTTTTTAACTCATTGTTTTGGGGGCCTTTTAGGTTTTGGGGGGGAAAGTTTCTTTGCTACAAACCTACCTTGTCTGAGGCCTATTTCTGTTGGCAAGTTTGGTGTCTCTGCGTTGTAAGGTTTCTCTGTTTGGGACGGTCGTTCCATGATGACTCTTCCTTTATATATATAGATTGTATATAATGGTCCTTGAGCATCCGTATATTTTGGTATCAATTTGGGATCCTGGAACCAAACCTCAATCGATACCAAGAGCCCACTGTACTTTCTGTTTCATCATTTCTGACTTATGGACACCCTAAAGCCCATCCGCATGTCCTTTGTTCAAGTTTTGTTTTGTGTGTTTTAATACGTGTCTCTGTGGTATTTTTTACAATATTTATGTGATTATATGGTAAATAAATATGTGTTTTAATTATTCTGTAACCTGCCTCAAGTCACGAGGAGAAGCGGGTAAGAAATAAAATTATTATTGTTGTTGTTAAGGCAAATCTATCATGGGGTTTTCTTGGGAGAATTTGTTTTGGGGACATATGCCATCCTCTGACGCTGAGAAAAGTGTGACTTGCCCAAGGTCACCCAGTAGGTTTCCATAGCCAAGTGGAGATTCAGTCCCTGATCTACCAGATTCCTAACCCAACTCTCAACTACTACATTGTGCTTGCTCAACCTTCTGTTACAGCACATCACTTTCGGTTAGGATGTCTAAAGCAGTGATTTTCAACCAGTGTGCTGTGAGAGATCATCAGATGTGCTGTGGGAAATTATTTTCGAACTTCATTCATATATAAACTATAAGGCGCATCTGTCCCTTTAAGAAATGGAACCATAGTACTCTCATGTCACCTAAGAAGTGGCGCGAGAGTGCTATGGTCGCGCCATCTTGGATTCGCTCGCTAAGTAAACAAAGTTAGAGCTAGTGCTGCAGCTGCGCGTCAAGTGAGAGTGGCAATTTGGGAGCACAGCAAGACAAGCGAGTGACAGTGATGGAGAAGTTTTTGAGAAGGGAAAATGCAAATGCCAAACAGGGCCCTGGACAAAATTATGACACAGATGAAGGCCTAATATGAGTGGTGGACAAAAGGAAAAGAAAAGACGGTGAGCTGAAGGCAATTTTGACATTAGTTTCTCAAGCTTGACTGTGATAAAAACTAAAAACACAGAGAGACTGGCAGCTGTTGAGCAAGAGCTTTGTGTGTGTCTTTCTGCCATTCCTGCCAGGATATCTATGTTGAGTTCATCGAAACAAGTCCAGGTTTCACACTGAGTGTATAAATACATTTAAAAACATACTAACTATATGTATCACTGTGTTAGGGTGTCATTTTGAGTCATTTTGGTTGGTGGTGTGCCCCAGGATTTTGCAAATGTAAAAAATGTGCCGCGGCTCAAAAAAGGTTGAAAATCACTGGTCTAAAGTGTCTGAAATGACACTAGTTTTTGAATTGTACAAAACCTTTCTTCAGGCACAATGGTATACAAATTAGGGAACAGAGGTTGAAGCAAAAATCTGACCAAGTGGACTGTTTTTGGCTCACTGTGGCAGCAATTTGGGCACAGAAAGCTCAGTGATAAGATTGGGCGTACAGTTAATGGGCTTTCTTAACTTCCTCTTACCTAGATAACAATACTCAGAGAACTTGTTGCCTTGAACACTCACAAGCTTCTGAACTGGTTTAAATTAAGAATGTGACTGGAGGACTGCTTTCTTGGTATGTAAATGTAAGAAAGCAGCAAATATATGGACAGCAACAACATAGAAATGTCTCCGGTCAATAGGACAATATAGATCATCAACCTATGGAGCTATATGCATTCAACAAGCTCGTTTTTCCCTTATGAAGGTCATAATAAAAGACCTTTATTGGCAGATCTTTATCTATCTTCTATGTATATAATAAAAGTCAGTGTTTGCGGCAGTACGGAGGACGAGAGGTGCGGAGGAATATGTGCCAGCATTTCGATTGGTTGCCACTGTGGGATTATTTGCATAAAGGACACTGATTGGCCAGCCTCAGAAATCCGACAATCTAAGGCACCAGATTATTTGCATAAAGGACTCTGATTGGCCAGCCTCAGAACTCCAACAATCTAAGGCACCAGACAGAGGGTATTGGTTGCCACTGAGGAACTATTTGCATAAAGGACTCTGATTGACCAGCAAAACAGAATGCAACTGAATGCTTGAGTTAGCCAAATGACAGTTTTTTCCGTTGGAAATTGAATGTTCATTTTTTGGAAGGTGCAGAGGTGCCAAGGAATATGTGACAGCGTTTCAATAGGTTGCCACTATGGAATTATTTGCATAAAGGACTCTGATTGGCCAGCCTCAGAATTCCAACATTCTACGGCCCCAGAGGGGATTGGTTGCCACTGAAATGATATCTGCATAAAGGACTCCGATTGGCCATCTACATTCCAACATTCTAAGGTGACTCAGAGGGAAAAGGAAAAGCCTCAGGCAGTCAGACACTGCGGCCCACAGCAGTGACGTATCAGGACCAAACTTGGCACACAGGGGCCCAATGGCCCACTTCACAACGCGACCCTCACCCAATGACCACTACAGACCAACATTAGCACACAGAGCGCCCTTGACCCACTCAACACCCTGATGCTGTTTCAAGGAAGATGGACCACAGATGATGGGACTTGAAATACCTTCACTCACCTTCCGAGACCACTGCAACCCTCATCCAGAGAATGATCAAGACCAAATGTGACACACAGAGCCCCCATGACCCACTCTACATCCTGGTGCTGTTTGGAGGGGATGGACCATGGCCGATGGGACTTGCAGTACCTTCACTAAGTTCCTGAGACCACTGCACACCACATAAACATCTAATAGGAACCAACCTTGGCACACAATGCCTTCCTCCAATAACCCAGGCACCGCCGGTTCCCCAAGCTAGGGATATAATACATTTAAAAGTTTGCGTATGTACAGCTGTATTGATGGAGCTAGGTCTAGAAGCTACGTTTTAGTGACCTGGCTAATTTAATCATCTTGGCAATAAAGAGTAATTATTGCTCTTGTTAATGAAATAAGATTATTCTTAATGGGGAAAATTGTATCTGTTCATCCATCACATTATTTCAATGATTTTTTTTCAAGGAATGTTTATAAAGTGTTGCCATGGTCTGTAAACAAAGTGGACGGGAAGCGAATCTCCTCGTGGAGAGAAAAAGCAGAGTACAAATAGAGATCATCATCATTTCAAAGAAAAAAAAGGTATGTTTCAGAAAGTATGATGATCAAACCTAAGGATCGTGACCCTTTATAAAAAAAAAACCCATCCAAATTAAATTTAACCTCAAATGGACCACCTTGAACATAACATATCTCATCTGATTTCAGAAGCAATTGTATTCAAGTCACAGATTCTGATAAGAATGTTGTCATAACAGGTTTTGTTTAGTTCTTTGTACACATGACTCTGCCGATCTGATGTAATGTGGAGATACCTGTGGAAACTGTATAGTGCAATTTCCTCAAAAGATATCTGGCACAGTCGTATACATTTTCCAAACAGATTAATATAAGTTTCAATACTGCGTGAGATGCTGGTTTCTTATCAATGCATATTTTCCTCAAGATCATGTAATGTCTATCAAAACAAAATGCTTGGTTTATATAAAGTCCATGATAAGACATAAAAGACAAGACTTCATGGGTATGTTGAAATTCTATTATAGGTTTATTATCCATTATCCAATATACTTGATTCCAAAGGCATTTGGGCGTTCAGATTTTGGAATACGTGTATTTGTGTATTCATTGTACATGAGGTCCAGCACGGTCAAGTCAGATACGGCGATGCTCTCTCTGAGCCCTTTCTAATAACTAATGGAGTGAAACAAGGTTGTGTTCTTGCACCAACCCTATTTACAATCTTCTTCAGCATGATGCTCCAAAGGGCTACGGCAGACCTTGAAGAAGAAGGCATATATATACGCTATCGTACTGATGGTAGCTTGTTCAACTTAAGCGATCTGAGGGCTCACACTAAGACTCTAAACTATCTAGTCCGTGAGCTGCTTTTTGCTGACGATGCTGCCCTTGTCGCCCATTCAGCAGCAGCCCTGCAGCGCCTCACATCCTGCTTTGCAACAGCTGCAGAGCTGTTTGGGCTGGAAGTCAGCCTGAAGAAAACGGAAATTCTCTACCAGCCTGCACCACAGGAAGAACACCATTCACCCACACGTCAGCATAGGCACATTTGTGCTTAAGTCCGTTCAGCAGTTCACATACCTGGGAAGCATCATCTCTTCAGATGCCAAGATTGATAAAGAGATAGATCACAGATTAGCAAAGGCATAGAGTACATTCGGAAGGCTTCACAAAAGAGTCTGGAGCAACAAGCACCTGGGGCAAAGCACCAAAATCAGTGTGTACAGAGCTATCGTACTGTCTATTCTCCTTTATGGGTCTGAAACATGGGTCACCTATCACCAACACCTACGACTCCTTGAACGCTTTCATCAGGCTGTCTTCAAAGTGCTGGTTTTAACCTACAAAACCCTATACGGTCCCGGCCCAGTTTACCTGTCCGAACATATTCTTCCCTATGAACCCTCAAGAATGTTAAGATCGTCTGAAGAGGCCCTGCTCTCAGTCCCGCCTCCTTCGCAGGCACGGCTATTGGGGACGAGGGACAGGGCCTTTTCTGTGCTGGCCCCCGGTTGTGGAATTCCCTCCCAAGTGAATTTAGATCTGCCCCCTCCCTCCTGACTTTTAGGAAGCGGGTGAAAACATGGCTGTGCAATGAGGCCTTTGCCAATGAGGGCGGAGACCACTAATTGACTAAAGTCGCTGACCACCAGACATGGACTGTATACAAGGACTGAGCTGGATATGATTTTACAGTGGCGAATAGTTTTTATGTATTTACTAGCTTGGGGACCCGGCGGTGCCCGGGTTATTTGAGAAAGGCATTGTGTGTCAAGGTTGGTCCTTATCAGATATTTATGTGGCTTGCAGTGGTCTCAGGAACTTAGTGAAAGTACTGCAAGTCCCATAGGCCATGGTCCCTCCCCCTCCAAACAGCACCAGGATGTAGAGTAGGTCATGTGGGCTCTGTGTGTCACATTTGGTCTTGATCATTCATTGGATGAGGGTTGCAGAGGTCTCGGGAGGCCTTTCCTTTTCCCTCTGCGTCACCTTAGAATGTTGTAATGTTGATGGCCAATCAAAGTCCTTTATGCAAATACTCCGTCAGTGGCAGCCAATTCCCTCTGTCTGGTGCCTCAGAATGTTGGAGTTATGAGGCTGGCCAATCAGAGTCCTTTATGCAAATAATCCCACAGTGGCAACCAATCGAAACGCTGCCATATATTCCTCCGCACCTCCGCACCACCGCAAACATTCTCTTTTATTATAGATACCGTGTTTCCCCGAAAGTAAGACAGCGTCTTACTTTCTTTTCCCCCCGAAAAGTCCCCCTACGGCTTACTTTCGGGGTACGTCTTATATAACCCAAGACGTACCCCGTCGCCACACCGCCGCCGCCGCCGTCACGCCGCCGCTGCCGCAACCGGCCCCATCGGCCGCAGCACACCTCCGCGGCACACCTTTCCGCCAGGCCTCCAAGGAAGGGAGGGGAAGAGAGCCAGAGGCGTGGCAAGCGGCGCGCGTCACTCTGACGCGGCGCTGCCTCGCCACGCCCCTGGCTCCTTTCCCCCTCCCTTCCTTGACGAAAAAGGAGGGAAGGGGCCAGGGGCATGGAGAAGCAGCGCCGCGTCAGAGTGGCGCAGCGGCGCTCTCCACGCCCTGGCTCCCTTCCCCCCTCCCTCTGGGGTGAAAAGAAGGGAGGGGAAAGGAGCCAGGGGCGTGGCGAGCAGCGGCGCGTCACTCTGACGCGGCGCTGCTTCGCCACGCCTCTGGCTCTCTTCCCCCCCCCTTCCTGGAGGCCTGGCGGAAAGGTGCCCGCGGAGCGATGGGCCGGTTGCGGCGGCGGGCGGCGCGCGGCGATGCGACGAGGCACGGCTTACTTTCGGGTACGGCTTATATTAGCTGACCCCCTGACACCCCGATCGTCTTACAATCGGGGTGTCTTACTTACTCGGGGAAACACGGTAGATAGTTACATTATATTGGTAATTGTTAATTTTATTGCAAATTTTAGATGTTTTTAGATTTTAAATGTTAGCATTGAATTTTTGCTGTTTGACAGTCTGAGTCCCTCTATCGAGGTGAGATGATCGGGGTTTAAAAGTTTTAAATTCCTGAATAACTGCTGTAAAAAAACAAAACAATTAACATTTTAATGTCAGGAAAATGCCATTTAATGAGGCCCACCACCCAGAGATATAGAGTTTAATTGCTGTTGCTGCCTACTGATTTATTTGATAACATTCACAGGTTTGGCCACATTCAACCCACAGTTTTCAGATCGATGCCGGGCTGTGCATCCAGGTGTGTAAATATTTTCAAAATCGGCGCAACTTCACAGCCTTGGTCTGGGAGTCTTGTAGATATTTCCGACTGCCTGCTTCCAACCCACTTGAGCAGTCTCGTGTTTGCCTGCTGCCATGCAGAGTGATGGCTCTGCTTCGGTGCTATATTTAATATCCACCATGGTCATTTATTTTAATTGCTCCCTTCTCAGTTCCCATTCCACTGGGCCGACTCCATTTAATTGGCTGCCATTTGTTTCTGCTTCCCGCTGTCATGCTCATTTATCTGGCACCATTAAACCACTGCTGCTACCGCATTAACCCAGTTCTCTCATTGTGTGGCCTGGCCAGGCCTTCCAGCTCTTCGGCTGGTTAGTGAGTCACCTCATTACGTGCAGCTCTGTTTTTTGACCTTCGCCAAAGACATCTTCGTAACCCTTCTCCTCCTTCGCTAGACTATGCATATCTTCAACTTCATCGCCAACTTTTCTGTCCATATATCAACACACAAAGTTACAAACATAGATACACAGACTGCTAAGGAACTAGCACTTGGCCCTAGTTACTGAAATGACATCTCTTCTTCTATCAAGAAGGAGGAGGAGGAGAAGTAAAGAAAGGGAGAGAGGGAGGAAGCGAGCATATTTATTAGGAGATGTGCTGTTTGGGCTGGAAGTCAGTCTGAAGAAAACGGAAGTCCTCTACCAGCCCGCACCACAGGAAGAACACCATCATCCCTGCGTCAGCATAGGCGAATCTGTGCTTAAGTCTGTTCAGCAGTTCACCTACCTGGGAAGCATTCTCTCTTCAGACGCCAAGATTGATAAAGAGATAGATCACAGATTAGCAAAGGCATAGAGTGCATTTGGAAGGCTTCACAAAAGAGTCTGGAGCAACAAGCACCTGAGGCAAAGCACAAAAATCAGTGTGTACAGAGCTATCGTACTGTCTATTCTCCCCTATGGGTCTGAAACATGGGTCACCTATCGCCAACACCTACAACTCCTCGAACGCTTTCATCAGCGCTGTCTTCATTCAATCCTAAATGTACACTGGACTGACTATGTGACGAATGTTGATGTCCTTGAGCAAGCAGGGGTCACCGGCATTGAGGCCATGCTATTGAAAACACAGCTGCGCTGGGCAGAGCACGTCTCAAGGATGGAGGACCACTGCCTCCCAAAAAGACTACTCTATGGTGAACTTGCCACGGGTCAGCAAGAGAGGCGTCCCCAAAAAGAGATGTAAGGACTCCCTGAAACAACATCTCAGGCTCGGCCAGATTGATCACCAACAATGGTCCACCCTGGCCTCACATTGGGAGGCATGGAGATGCACTATCCACGATGCTGCGGCCTCTTTCGAGAAGACACGCCGAACGGGTCTCGAAGAGAAACGACAACGCAGAAAGAACCGCAACTTGGAAACAACATCACCCAAAGAGACTTTCTGCTGTGCATTCTGCAACTGAACTTGCCTATCTCAGATTGGCCTTTTTAGTCATCAATGCACTTCTAAAAAGCGTGGGATGAGTCCTTTGTAAGAATCTTCGTTCACGAAGTAATGCCGAGAGACTATTTACTTTTTCAGTAGGGCTGTTTCCGAATTTCGGATACTCCAGGAAGTATGCAAGAATGAAGGAATGCAACAGCTCCCCCTTGTGGCCAGAATCTGGAATGTTAAATAAGCCTGTGAGTGTCTGTCTATATATGTTGTGTGTCTATGGCATTGAATGTTTGCCTGTATATGTACATTGTGTTCCACCCTGAGTCCCCTGCGGGGTGAGAAGGGCGGAAAATAAATGATGTACAGTAAATAAATATATACATAAATAAATAAATAAATAAATAAATAAATAATACAAATAATGAATTAAAAAAAATACTGATCTAAATAGTATAGTATAGTATAGATAAACTAGTGATAATGATGCTGATGAAGAAATTATCATTGTTTCATCAAAGATTCCCACCTACCCTCCTTTCTCCCCTTTGTTTCTCCTGGTTTAGTCCAGGCTATGGTTACAACTACGAATAATAATAATAATAAGTAAAATGTCGTTTAGCATACACGTGTATCAAGGTAAAGGTTTCCCCTTGACATTAAGTCTAGTTGTGTCCGACTCTGCGGGGTGGTGATCATCTCCATTTCTAAACCGAAGAGCGGATGTTGATGCCTCCAAAGTCATGCGTCGGCATAATTGCATAGAGCGTCATTACCTTCCGCATGTTTTCAAACTGCTAGATTGGCAGAACCTGGGGCTAACAGCGGGAGCTCACCCTGCTCCCTTGATTTCAATAGCCAACCTTTGGGTCAGCAAGTTCAGTAGCTCAGCGGGTTAACATGCTGTGCAACCGGGGACTCAAAATGTATAATAATATATAACTACTAGAATAATGGTAAACTCAAGTGCAAATTTTGAATAGTATCCTTAGTGGGTGTTGCAAGATTCTAATGCTACCTGTTTTAGTAAAAAGCACTACTTCATCCTCCCACAGAAAAAAAAATTCCCTAACAAAATGAAATACAATGCACCACTAGGTATAACAAACAGCATTCAACTCAAGGACCTTGAATTAGAAGACGTATACAACTGGTGTTACTAAACACAACAAGATAAGAATAATCCTCTAGGAAACATGCCAGTATACTTCATAATTGCTCCCTTCAAACAACAACTCCAATTTCGCTCTTGAAGACTTTCTTTCTCAAATCCTTTGAACTGTTATAGGTATATGGTTCTATTTTAAGGTAATGCCCCTTAATTAATCTACTGCAGGGCTGTCCAACTTCTACCGGCCCAAGGGCCGGAATTCCGGTCACTGATCACCTGTGAAAATAAATAAAAATAAAATAAAAGAATAAAAGAAAGGAAGAGAGGAAGGAAGGAAGATGGATAGAGGGAAGAAATGGGGGAAGAATAAATGCAAGAATAAAAGGAAATAAATAAAATAAAAATAAAAATAAAAATAAAAATAAAAATAAAAATAAAAATAAAAATAAAAATAAAAATAAAAATAAAAATAAAAATAAAAATAAAAATAAAAATTAAAATTAAAATTAAAATTAAAATTAAAATTAAAATTAAAATTAAAATTAAAATTAAAATTAAATAAAAATGAAATAAATAAAAATAAACATAAAAGCAAGAATAAAAGCAAGCAAGGAAGGAAGAAACGAAGGAAGAAGCCCACCCCAGCAAAACAGTCCTCTGCTTCAGCCTACCTTAGTTCGGTATCCTTCCCAAACGACCGCTGCCCAAACGGAGCTCCACACAGCCTTGCTCCGGTCCGGCTTCTCTCTTCCAACAAGGATCCAGGAGCCGGAGCACGAGAGAGGCGAAGACACAGAGGCAGGAGCCGAAGACACAGCAGAAGAGTACTTCCTGTACTCTTCTAGTCTCAAAGGAAATGGCGCCGCGGAGGGGAAGCTGGGACTTGTAGTCCTTTGGCTCCGCGACATCATTTCCTGTCCTGGCTCATTTCCTGTCTGCTGAAGAGCCAGGACAGGTAAAGGCGGACAGCTGTGCTGCCGCTACAATTTTTCCAAAAAAAATTTAAACAGCTGATTTCTTGCAGGAGGGTAGGAGGGCCGGATCCAAGGGGCTGGAGGGCCGTGTGCGGGCCCCCGGGCCGGCTGTTGGACAGGCCTGATCTACTGTATACAGGACCGGACAAAGGTGAAAAATTATAGTTAGCCAACCTTTTTTGGGCGCCCCCCTGGGTCTTCAGTGTAGTGATGATGGTGCGCGCGCGCTGGAGAACACATGCGTACAAACAGCTAGTTTCGCGCATGCGCTATTGGGACCGAGCACTTCTGGTGGAGGGAGTAGCTCCCAAGAGGATGAAAAGGACGGGGAACATTTTGCAGCCGGGGTGGAGCCTCCCGCCTCCTGCTGCAAAATGTTCCCTCACTTGTCCTTTTCGGCCTCTTGGGAGTGCATTTAGCAACTCCCTCCACCAGAAGCGCTCAGTCCCAATAGCGCATGTGTGAAAGTTTTGCGCATGCGCTATTAAAACAGAGCACTCCCAAGAGAATGAAAAGGACAAGCCAGGGAACATTTTGCAGCCGGGGTGGAGCCTCCTGGCCACGCGCTGGCCACCCATAGGAATGGCACGGCATGATGTGCTGAACCTGGCGGCCGCGGCCGGATGCGCCGTTGGCCACATGGCGCCCTGAGGTGGCTGCTTACTTTGCCTCCACTAAGATCTGCCCCTGACTGTATATACCAGTAGTTCCATGCCTTGTTTATAATTATGTTATGCTTAACATCTGAGATTAAATAAGACCTTTTAACAACAACAACAACAACAACAACACACTTTATTTATATTCTTCCCTTCTCTCCTAGGGGACTCACAGTGGATTAGAGCATTTACAGTAGATATAGGCCAGGGATCAGGAACCTATGGCTTGCGAGCCACATCTGGCTCTTTTGATTATTTTATATGGCTCTTTGATAGGGTTGCCCCACCAAATAACCAAATGCCCAGTCCCACCAAACCCAGGCTTCTCCTCGTGTGGGCCAAGGGGAGTCGGGGGAGGCACCCAACATGTGAATCCACATCCTGGCATTCATGCAGAGCAGGGGGTGGTGCCCCAGCTGTTCTGAAGAGCCATAGAGGGGGTGCATGCGCTGGCTAACCTGCCCTCTCCCTGCGCACGACCGGGGGACCTCCATCACTGGCCGCCATGGAGCGGAAAGGTGAGTCTGGGCAAGCTTCTCCGGGTGGCGAGGCGCCCCTCCTCCTCCCGTGCTGGGACTTCACCCCCTTTGGCGCTGCTTTTCGTTGCCCTGGCATAATATAATAGTTTATTTTTTTTTGGGATTTTGAAATCCCTGCATTTTGCTCTCTCTCTCTCTCTCTCTCTCTCTCTCTCTCTCTCTCTCTCTCTCTCTCTCTCTCTAGCTTTTATGGCTCTCTGAGTCAAAAAGGTTCCCGACCCCTGATATAGGCAAACATTCAATCCCTTACAATCACACGCAATGAGACACACAAATACAGACAAGCAGGGCCGTAGCCAGGATTTTGGTTCGGGGCTGAGTTTGGTTCGGGGGGCTGAGACTGGGTGGAAGAGGGTCTACCCTAGCAAACCTTTTGTATTGTTATCCCAATAAGCCCATTAATGTGGGATATAATGAGCATGGTGATCAGATCATGATATGAATAAACATAACAGTTTAAATAATGTACCAGTAAGGCCTTTTCGCGGACCACCCTGAGAATTTCGGGGGGGGGGGGCTGAAGCCCCCTTAGCCCCCCCATCCCGGCTACATGCCTGCAGACAAGGCAAAAGGCTTCTCCTTTCATTTCCAGCTTCTGGGGCTGGTGCTCATCTCTGGCTCTGTGGGAGGTGTTTTTCTCCATTTTCAAGTCGTGGAGCATGCATTGTCACCTCCTCATCATGTGGCCAGCAAGATTGCTTGGAGCATCTCTTTACCTTTTCCCACTGAATTGGTACCTATTTATCTACTCACATTTGCATGTTTTCAAACGGCTAGGTTGGCAGGAGCTAGGGTCAACAGCGGATGCTCACCCTGTCCCGCAGATTCAAACTGCCAGCCTTCACGTTGAAGTTCAGCAGCAAAACCCATTGCACCACCGCGGCTCCTTTTGATGCTTTTTAGATCTTTGGGACTGATGTTATTTGTTCTACTAATTTTTTTGCACTAGTTATATTCAGTTCTAGATTTTATATTTGGAAAAGCAAGCAAAAGCCTTTTAAAAGGGGAGAATAGATAGTATGATAGCTCTGGACACACCGATTTTGGTGCTTTGCCTCAGGTGCTTGTTGCTCTAGACACTTTTGTGAAGCCTTGGCATGGGAGGCCCTACCGGTGACTATTATGCCACTGGCAGCATAGCTCACAACTTCATTAGGGCAGTCTTTCTCAACCAGTGTGCCGTGGCACACTAGTGTGCCGTGAAGGACTTCCTGCTGTGCCGCGAGAAAAGCTCTCTACCCCCCTTCCTCCCCCCCTTCCTGATGAACTCCTGCTGCTTGGGGGGAGGAGGAGGAAGGGCCAGGCAGTGGCGAAGAAAAAGAAGAAGGGATCGGGGTGCCACCTCCTTCGGCCGTTTCCCCAGCCAGCCTCCAATCCGCCATGACTCCCACCATGACTCTCGCCCCTCGCTCGCTGAAGCCGCGTGGAGGAGGAGCCCTGCCCACTGAAGCCTGTCCACCGCTCATGCACCTCCTCTGTAGGTGAGCTGAAGCTGGGGGGAGGGGGCGGGGCATGGCGCGGCCTGTAGGAGAGCTGAAGCTGGGGGGAGGGGGGGGGGCATGGCGCGGCCTGTAGGTGAGCTGAAGCTGGGGGGAGGGGCGGGGCATGGCGCGGCCTGTAGGTGAGCTGAAGCTGGGGGGAGGGGGCAGGGCATGGCGTGGCCTGTAGGTGAGCTGAAGCTGGGGGGAGGGGGCAGGGCATGGCGCGGCCTGTAGGTGAGCTGAAGCTGGGGGGAGGGGGCAGGGCATGGCGCAGCCTGTAGGTGAGCTGAAGCTGGGGGGAGGGGGCAGGGCATGGCGTGGCCTGTAGGTGAGCTGAAGCTGGGGGGGAGGGGGCAGGGCATGGCGCGGCCTGTAGGTGAGCTGAAGCTGGGGGAGGGGCAGGGCATGGCGTGGCCTGTAGGTGAGCTGAAGCTGGGGGGGGGGCCGGGCAGGGCGGGGCCTGTAGGAGAGCTGAAGCTGGGGGGAGGGGGCAGGGCATGGCGCGGCCTGTAGGTGAGCTGAAGCTGGGGGGAGGGGGCAGGGCATGGCGCGGCCTGTAGGTGAGCTGAAGCTGGGGGGAGGGGCAGGGTATGGCGCGGCCTGGCTCTGCCCCCTTTCCCGGCTTCGGCACTCCCAGCAGCTGCTCCAGCCTTGAGGGGAGTGTCAAGCCAGCATTGTGCTGGCTCTGGCACCGCTGGCTTGGCACTGCCCTTCAAGGCTGGAGCAGCTGCTGGGAGAGGTGAAGCCGGGGGTAGGGGCGGGGCATGGTGCAGCCTGGCTCCGCCCCCTCCCCGGCTTTGGCACTCCCCGCAGCTGCTCCCAGGAGGCCACCAACCCCCAACCGTTCTTTACTGTGTTAGAGTGCCATTTTGTGTCATTTTGGTTGGTGGTGTGCCCCTGGATTTTTTTAATGTTTAAAGTGTGCCGCGGCTCAAAAAAGGTTGGGAAACACTGCATTAGGGTACGCAAGCCTCTCGCCCACTGCAAAGGGGCGCTAATGGAGTGTGTGTATGTGTGTGTATATAATTGCTATTAAAAAAATTAAAATTAATTTCTAGGGGGGTGCTGAGTAAAAAAAATTCTGGAAAGGGGGTGGTAGGCCGAAAAAGTTTGGGAACCACTGATTTAAACAAACCAAAATATCACAAATGAGGCTTTGCACAACCTGAAAATCCTACTCAGTGTGGTTCATTTTGGCGACAGAGTCTGGGACAAAGGCATAAGCAGGATTAACTGGAGGGAATAAAAAACGTATTTTCTTGATCAAGCAGAAGAGTTCAGCAGTCTGTCTCTGATTAGAATTCCTCTAATACTTTTTCACAATGTTCTCCTCAGTCCACTGCAATGTGTGGCCGCTCCGGGAAAACAAGACTAAATTAGAACTCCATCACTAGCATTATGTTGCCTGAATATTAAACAGAGACACTAAAAACCCTACCTTGGTGCCTTCGTGAGAGAGAGAGCAAAGGCGGCTCATGGACTCAAGTAGACAGATGGCATTCAAAGCCATGCACGAAGCATAGATTCTAAGAGGTACTATAGTATGATGAATTTAGATCAGGCATGGGCAAACTTTATTTTTTATTTATTTATTACTAGCTTGGGGACCCGGTGGTGCCCGGGTCATTTGAGAAGTGCAGCAGGATGTAGAGTGGGTCATTGGGGGGGGGGGGGGGTCCTGTGTGCCAAGTTTGGTCTTGATCCATCAGTATTGGGAGTTACAGGGGTATCATGAAATTACTGAAGGTACTGGAAGTCCCATCCACTGTGGTCCAACCTCCCCAAATTGCAGTAGGATGTATATTGGGTCATGGGGGCTCTGTGCGCCAAGTTTGATCTGTATTGGTGAATGGATGAGGGTTGTATTGTTTTAGGAAGTGAGTGAAGGTACTTCAAGTCCCATCATCCGTGGTCCATCTCACACAGAACTGCATCAGGATGTTGAGGGGGTCATGAGGGCTCTGTGTGCCAGGTTTGGTGTTGATCAGTGATTGGATTAGGTTTGCAGCAGTCTTGGAAAGTGAGGGAAGGTACTGCAAGTCCCATCATCCATGGTCTGCCCTCCTCCAAACTGCAGCAGGATGTAGAGTGGGTCATGGGGGCTCTGTGTGCCAAGTTTGATATTTATCGGTCTTTGTTAGGGGCCACAATGGTCTTTGGGAAGCAAAGCGCTTGGAAGTACTACAAATCCCATAATCCGTGGTCCATCTTTCCCAAACTGCACCAGGACATAAAGGGCATCATGGGGGTTATGTGTGCCAAGTTTGGTTCAGGTCCGGCTGAGGCCTAGTCAGGAGAATCAAGTTGAGGAAGCCTTACTGTCAATACAGGCTGAGGCCTAGTTTGTAAAATCAGCTGAAGGAAGCCTTTTTGTAAAGAACTCTGTCTGGCACCCTTGAGATTTGGGATGTTGGGATGCTGGCCTATCCATGGCCCAGCCTCCCTCAAACTGCACCAAGACGTAAAGTGGGTCTTGGGGGTTCTGTGTGCCAAGTTTGGCTTTGTTGTCTCAGTGTTGGGGGCTGCAACGGGTAGTGGACCTAAACTCCCACCAGGCCTGACTGGCTCAGGCCTTTTCCTTACCCCCCTCTGGCACTTTTGAGTCTCGGAATGTTCGCGTTGGTTGGCCAATGGGAGTTGTTTATGCAAATAACCCCACAGTGGGAGCCAATCCGAAAGCTGCCACATATCCTTCCGCCCTTCTGCCCTCCGCCCTCCGGACACATACAAACATTCATCTTTATTAAGGTATACAGATTTGGACTTGTATGCCGCCACTCCCCGAGGGCTCGGAGTGGCTTATAATCAAGTAAAACACATAGAGGTAAAAGCATACATATTAAACTAGCTTAAAAAAGGATTTCTGGCCTAGCAATCAAAGGCTAGCTGGAAAAGGTGAGTCTTGCAGGCCTTGCGGAAGGAGAGAAGGCCCGCATATCACTGGGAAGAGTGTTCCATATTGACGGCGCCACTACAGAAAAGGCTCTGTGCCAGGTCGATGTAAGACGGATTGCTTTGAAGGTCGGTACTTCAAGGAGGTTCATTTGTTCGGAACGAAGTGACCTCTGGGGTTGGTAGGGGAGGAGACGGTCCCTCAGATACAGCGGCCCCAGACCATGCAAGGCCTTGAAAGTTCACACCATCACCTTGAAGGTGATCCGGTTCTCGACCGGAAGCCAATGGAGCTGCTGGAGGATGGGTGTTATGTGACATCTCACTGGAGTCCCAGTGAGAAGTCGGGCAGCAGCATTCTGAACGAGCTTAAGTTTCCGGATCACTGACAAGGGCAGGCTAATGTAAAGGGCATTACAGTAGTCCAGTCTCGAGAATGACTGTGGCTTGGAGCACCATGGCCAGGTTGTCTCTGGATAGGTAGGAGGGCAGACGCCTAGCTTGCTGCAGATGGAAAAAGGCGGTTTTGTGGCACTGGAGACTTGGGCCTCCATCAACAGCAATGGGTCAAAAACGACCCCAAGGCTCTTAAATGAGGATGTCGGGCATAATGCCTCGCCATCCAAGCTAGGCAGTCAGACCACCCCACCAACCGGGCGGCCCGGCCACAGTATCTCCGTCTTTGCTGGATTCACCCTCAATCTACTGGCACGCAGCCATCCAGTAACGGCTTCAAGGTACTGTTGGAAACAAGAGGGTACGGAGTCCGGCCGGCCTTCCATTTTCAGAACGAGCTGGGTGTCGTCAGCGTACTGATAACATTTAAGCCCTTTGAGTGATTTGGACTTCAACTCCCACAATTATGGGAGTTGAACTCCAAAACATCTGGAAGGCCTAAATTTGCCAGATTTAGATCCACTGAGCCCAGCCAGGTTGGATTTCCATATAATCAAGAATAAATAATGTCCCTTATTCTGTTGTATGTACTGTTAAGTAGACATAGAGTTATAATGACTTATGTAAAATACAAAAAACTTTGTAAACTTCAGAACTACAACACCTCCAAGGGTCATGGTATAGCCCCAGCAAAGATTTGTAGATCAATATTTTTTTCCATGTTAGAAGTGACTTGAGAAATTGCAAGTCGCTTCTGGTGTGAGAGAATGAGCTTGGCCAACTTACCGGCCAAACAGGTTGCGGGGCGGGGTTGCCCTCGCCGCCATCTTGCGGAGACAGAAGGGGCTTCTCCTTCCCAGAAGCCCCTGGGTGTGGCGGGAAGGTTTTCCGCCACCAACACCGGCTGGCCAATGACGGGGCTGGCTCCGCCCCACCCTCTCTTTGCGCCGGCGGACCTGCACTTCTGCCTGGGCAGCCTATTTAAGACCGTCCGGGGCTGCCCAGGCTGCACGTGGGGCCAGCTCTGTTTTTCCTCCCACCCTCCCTTCTCATGGCATTGCTTGTTGGTGTCCATTTTGTCATTCTTCATGTCATTGTTGCATTGTGCTTGGTCATGCCTTATATTGTTCTTTGTCACAACTCCGAGTTTGGCGTGTGGCATGGCCCCTGGATCAGGCTGGCTTATCGCCCCTTGGTTGTAAGGGGATAACGCCCAGGCCCCCTGGGGTGCTGAGTTTCCGTGGACAGGCATTGGGCCGCTCGCACCCCAGGCTTGCAAATGCCTTTGGACATTCGTGGGGGCTGTCCGACCCTGATCCAGGACCCATGCGTGGCCGCCAACCCTTTGTTCCTGTTTTCAATAAATGAGTTGTGGCCATTTTCATCCAACCACTTGTGTCTGTGTTATTGTTCTTGGCGCGAGGTGTGTCACCCTTGCACACGCAATTGGTTGCAAGGATGAATATTTTGATGTTTTCCCATCCTTGTGGGAGGCTTCTCTCATGTCCTCACATAGGGAGCTGGAGCTGACAGAGGGAGCTCATCCGCACTCTCACTAGATTTGAACCTCTGACCTGTCAGTGTTCAGGCATCCCCTCCACCCCCCCCCCTCACCAGCTGGGAACCAATGCGTGTTAGCTTTAATGCTTTCCTACTGACAGTGCTGTTTCTTTCTTATTTACTGAGCATGCGCGGGCGACATTAACAAAGCCATTCCGAATTTCGTTAATTTTTACGAATTAATTTCAAAATTTTCAAGGAAATTTTCGGAAGTACATGAGATACGAAGCGCCAGCGCCCCTTACATCCGCAGCGAGTTTTGAACCATTTTTTTTCTTGATCAACCAGGCCTATTGCCCAGTAGGGAAAACACAGATAAACCCCATCAGCAGATGCAAGAAGGAGAAATCCAGGTCTCAGGACAAAATATAAATATCCTTTTCTAGAACGGAGCAAGGCGCAAGAAGTTCACAGCAGCTTGTATTTTGAACCAAGTGGGCCTGATTGTATCTACACCAGTGTTTTTCAACCTTTTTTGAGCCGCGGCACACTTTTTTACATTTACAAAATCCTGGGGCACACCACCAACCAAAATAACACAAAATGACACTCTAACACAGCAATACAGACAGTTAATATCTTTTTAAATGTATTTATACACTCAGTGTGAAACCTGGGCCTGGTTCGATGAACACAACATATATATGACTTCCTCTAACATACTTATTCATGGCTATCATGTCTTCTCTCAGCCTTCTCTTCTTCAGGCTAAACATGCCCAGCTCTTCAAGCCGCTCCTCATAGGGCTTGTTCTCCAGACCCTTGTGAAATTTCACCCTGAGTGAAACTGTCTTCCAATTAACTATGGATGTCATGAAGCTGTTATAAACAGTTCCTTGGGGGGGAAGCAACTCTAAAAAAATCCAGTAAAGTAGTAAAAAAAAACATTTCCAAGCGGAGAGGCTCAATTTGTTTCTTGGAAACCCGTGAATGCTTCAGCCTCCCGATGCTCCCAGGTTTGCTCACTGACCAATTCACCGACGTGGAGCTTCCGGCTTTGTTCTCACGAGAAATCCAAGCCAACGCGAAAACGCCGACTCAATCACTTCCGCCCAGTGCTCTGCTTTTGCGGAGGGAGGAGGGAGGTAGCGAAAGAGGGCCCACAGAGCTATGAAACCTATCGGGAGGCTGAAGCAGCTCTGAGCTGGAGCCATGCTGAGTCGAGGCTCCTGAAGGCTTCCTCAAGGCGGGCCTGGCCCTGGCATTCGGCGGAGCCCTTCCTTTGCCTCGGGGAGGATCTTTGGGGAGGGAAAGAGGGAGAGAGAGAGCTGCTAGGAGGGGGAAGAGTGCCAATTTCCCACGGCACACCTGATGGTCGCTCACGGCACACTAGTGTGCCACGGCACACTGGTTGGGAAACACTGACTTACACCAAATGCAGGAAGGAGATTATTTCAGGACTGCAGACAGTTTGCGTAGGATCATGGGAACCGTCTCGTTTCGCTGCTCCTCAACCTTTTCTTACCAAACTCCAATACAGAGCAAACCTTTGCTTCGCTGTTATCCTGCTCGGGGGCAATTTTTGTCATCTCCCAAACATTGTCAAATAGGGAGAACAGATTTATCCAGTGACCTTCTCAGCCTTATGAACGTTTCTGTCAGATCTTATCAGCTGCCTAAAATAAAATGGCCAGGAAGGCACAATAATTCCATTACCACATTAGAGAGGAGGGAGAGGAGGCAGTTTGGGACCATTCACTTACCATTTCTCCATTCTACAAGTCCTCTCCGTTGGCGCCCCCTTGTTGTGGGGGAGAGGCTTGCGTACCCTAATGAAGTTGTGAGCTATGCTGGCGGTGGCAAAATAGTCACCGGTAGGGCCTCCCATGCCAGACAGGTCACAACCGAAGGGTCTGACAAAGAGCCTCAAAGGGCAGGATGGGCTCTCTAGCCCAGTGTTTCTCAACCTGGGGGTCGGGACCCCTGGGGGGGTCACGAGGGTTTGTCAGAGGGGTCACCAAAGACCATGAAAAAACATAGTATTTTCTGTTAATCATGGGGGGTTCTTTGTGGGAAGTTTGGCCATTCTATCATTGGTGGGGTTCAAGAGGCTCTTTGATTGTAAGTGAACTATAAATCTCAGCAACTACAACTTCCAAATGTCAAGGTCTATTTCCCCCCAAACTCCACTAGTATTCACATTTGGGCATATTGAGTAGTCATGCCAAGTTTAGTCTAGATCCATCATTGAGTCCACAGTGCTCTTTGGATGTAGGTGAACTACAACTCCAAAATTCAAGGTCAGTGCTCACCAAACCCTTCCAGTATTTTCTGTTGGTCATGGGAGTTCTATGTGCCAAGTTTGGTTCAATTCCACCATTGGTGGAGTTCAGAATAATCTTTAATAGGTGAACTATAAAACCCAGCAACTACGACTCCCAAATGACAAAATCAACCCCCCACCCCCAACTCTACCAGCATTCAAATTTGGGCATATTGGGTATTTGTGCCCAATTTTGTCCAGTGAATGAAAACACATCCAGCATATCGTATATTTACATTACAGTTCATAACTGTAGTAAAATTACAGTTATGAAGTAGCAACAAAAACAATTTTATTGTTCGGGGTCACAACAACATGAAAAACCGGATTAAGGGGTCGTGGCATTAGGAAGGTTGAGAACCACTGCTCTAGCCTTTTGGCAACCATCCTAAGTGAAGGAAACCCGGGCAGATGGCGTTCGTCTAACCCTGTAAGGTCAACCAACCTAAAAAAAACCCTTATGTTTCTAATAGGGTATTAGAAACATAAGGGGTTTTTTTGTGTCAGAAGTGACTTGAGATCATTGCAAGTCGCTTCTGGTGTGAGAGAACTGGCCATCTGCAGAGACATTGCCAAGCAGACTCTCCCCGCCTAATAGGAAAGGATTGTTTTAAACCCATGTTTACATGTGCTCCCCTTGCAACGAATCTACTCCTGTTGTCTCACCCTGAGCTTTTAACATTTTATATTCTGCATGCGGCCCGCCTTGTCATTGTGATTTTCGATATGTATTTGCACTTTTTTCCCCTTTTAATTGATATGTATGTATTTTATTTTGTTTTGTTGATATTGTTGATGTTTGATTTGTATTTTAATTGTAATTCGTTGTTTGGGCCTGGCCTCATGTAAGCCGGCCCAAGTCCCTGTTGGGGAAATGGTGGCAGGTTATAAATAAAGATTATTATTATTATTCTCGGCATTACTTCGTGAACAAAGATTCTTAGGAAGGACTCATCCCACGCTTTCTACAAGTGCGTTGATGACTTAAAAGTCCGGTTGCAGAAAGCACAGCAGAATGTCTCCTTGGGTGATGTTGTTTCCAAGTTGCGGTTCTTTCTGCGTTCTCTTTGAGACCCATTCGGCGTGTCTTCTCGAAAGAGGCCGCAGCATTGTGGACAGTGCGTCTCCATGCCTCCCAGTGTGAGGCCAGGGTGGACCATTGTTGGTGATCAATCTGGCCAAGCCTGAGATGTTGTTTCAGGGAGTCCTTATATCTCTTTTTGGGGGTGCCTCTCTTGCGCCGACCCGTGGCGAGTTCACCGTAGAGTAGTATCTTTGGGAGGCGGTGGTCCTCCATCCTAGAGATGTGCCCTGCCCAGCGCAGCTGTGTTATCAAAAGCATGGCCTCAATGGTGGTGATCCCTGCTTGCTCAGGGACAGCAATATTCGTCACATAGTCGGTCCAGTGTATATTTAGGATTGTGTGAAGACACCACTGATGACAGTGTTCGAGGAGTAGTAGGTGTTGCTGATAGGTGACCCATGTTTCAGACCCATATAGGAGAATAGACAGTACGATAGCTCTGTACACACTGATTTTGGTGCTTTGCCTCAGGTGCTTGTTGCTCCAGACTCTTTTGTGAAGCCTTCCAAATGCACTCTATGCCTTTGCTAATCTGTGGTCTATCTCTTTATCTATTATTATTATTATTATTATTATTATTATTATTATTAAGCAGATGCCTGGATGTTTTACCATCATGTGGGAAGCTTCTCTCATGTCCCCACATGGGAAGCTGAGGCTGACAGACGGGAGCTCACCCCGTCTCGCAAATTCAAACCACTAACCTTCAGGTCAGCAATTCATCCGGCAAAAGGGTTTAACCCATTGTGCCACCGTGGGAAAATGTGTACCAGATCTGGGTATCGTTTGCCCAAATGTGTCAACCTAGATCTCCCATGAACCCCAGCTAGCGTGTTTTAGACTTCAACTCCCACGATTCCCAACAGCCTTCCGGCTGGGAGTTGAGATCCAAAATAGCCAGAGGTCCAAAATTTGCCCCTGTCTGCTCTAAAGGTTTGTGGGGTTGAACATCTGATTGAATTTTCCCCACTCCTGCTGCATCCTATGCTTCTTCAGAGTATGAATGCTGTGCTACTGACATCACAATTGTATACCAGTTGTAGATTTATATTTTGGAATTTATGTCGCTACTTCTCCTGGGTCAAATGATTATAGGCTGCGGTGGTCATTGCGTTAATATATTTTCCCCCTGCCTCCATGCGCCAGAATATAGGATCATTCCCGCTTTGTGTGTGATTGGTTTGCCTTTGTTAAGCTCTGTATTATGTCATTCCGACAGTGCAGCCTCCGTATGAATGCATTTGCAATCATGAAAGTGAACGCAAAGGAAAGTAATTCGTTATTGATTCATCCTTAGGACTCCACAGACAAAGCTACAAATACGCAGTCTTGAAGTTAAAGAATTCACTCCCCTGTGCGTGGAAAAAGAGAAGCGCGTTTCTCTATTTTCTTGCCTTTCTAAGACACCTGAAGGGCAATGAGGGGGCATTTGGGAACGCACAAGGTACTGTCACACATCACACAGACACAACTCATGTCTGCCTAGCATTGAAACATTTATGGCTGATTTATCGTATCTATAAAGTTCCCCACACATGCAGTTCTCTGCTTCCTTTTGTTTCTTCTCACATGCTCAGTTACCACCTTTCTAGGACAGTGCTTTTCAACCTTTTTTGAGCCGCAGCACATTTTTTACATTTACCAAATCCTGGGGCACACCACCAACCAAAATGACACAAAATGACACTCTAGCACAGTAATACATATAGTTAATATGTTTTTAAATGTATTTATGCACTCAGTGTGAAACCTGGGCCTGTTTCGATGAACACAACATAGATATCCTGGCAGGAATGGCAGAAATCAATGCACGACAAAGTAATCACTATTGCAACTTCTATACACACTGCTAAACCACAATGTTTAAAGGGGCAGTGTCAAAGGAATACCAAGACATAGCATATATAGATAAAAACCACTATATTGTATGGCAGTATATGCTAAATAGCAGAACAATATTGCAAACAGTACAATGTAATGCAAATAATCAATCATGTGATTAATACACAGTATGAGCATAAATCACAAGCCCATATACATGGTTGGGCGAAGGAGTATTCCACTTGGCACTGAGTAACCCTTAGTGAAGTCCTGGGTATGATGACCCATGGACCTGCGACTGAGTCAATAGGGAACCTTGGTAGGTGGCAGGGCTGGTGGCTGCTATGGTGGGCAGGCGCCAGCGGCTGGAGGTAAGCTGACGACGCCAAGATGGCCGTTTCGCGTAACCGCTTCCTCAGGGCGCTGATCACTTTTGACCGCTCCTCCCCAGTATTGTAGTAGACCAATTTAGACTCAACGTCGAAACGAGAGATTTCGCGTTTCCGCGTTTCAATACAGATCGCTCTTGTGAGTTATCTCCCGAGCGATCTGTATTGAAATGTGGAAACGCGAGTCTAAATTGGTCTACTACAATACTGGGGAGGAGCGGTCAGAAGTGATCAGCGCCCTGAGGAAGCGGTTACGCAAACGGCCATCTTGGCGTCGCTTACAGCCGTGGCGCCTGCCCACCATAGCAGCCACCAGCCCTGCCACCTACCAAGGTTCCCCTATTGACTCAGTCGCAGGTCCATGGGTCATCATACCCAGGACTTCACTAAGGGTTACTCAGTGCCAAGTGGAATACTCCTTCACCCAACCATGTATATGGGCTTGTGATTTATGCTCATACTGTGTATTAATCACATGATTGATTATTTGCATTACATTGTACTGTTTGTAATATTGCTCTGCTATTTAGCATATACTGCCATGCAATATAGTGGTTTTTATCTATATATGCTATGTCTTGGTATTCCTTTGACACTGCCCCTTTAAACATTGTGGTTTAGCAGTGTGTATAGAGGAATGGCAGAAAGACACACACGAAGGTCTTGCTCAACAGCTGTCAGTCTCTCTCTGTGTTTAGTTTTTATCCCTCTGAGGCAGAGAGTTCCACTGCTGAACAGCTCTCACAGTCAGGAAGTTCTTCCTAATGTTCACCCTCCTACACAGACATGCTTCCCTGTGATGTTTGCTTTTCTGCCTGTGCTGTTGTGCTCTCTCTCTCTCTCTCTCTCTCTCTCTCTCTCGGCATGAATACTCAATATGCCTAACTATGAACACACATGGAGTTTGGGGAAAATAGACCTTGATGTTTGGGAGTTGTAGTTCACCTACATCCAGAGAGCACTGTGGACTCAAATAATTTGGGGGGGGGGCCTTCCTCATGAGGAGGGGGACACTCCACCCCTTTCCGACCCTCCCTCTGCTCACCTCAGTCTCTCTGCCAGCCTTTCCTCCTTCTCAAATGGCGACTGCTGGGAAGGGGGCGGGGCCCAAGTGACGTCAGCCTTCCATCCTCCCTCTCTCGATTGGAGGCTGGCTGGCTGGCTGGCGTGCGTGGAGAGGAAATGGACGAAGGAGGCGGCGTCCCGGCCCCTTCTTCTTCGCCGCCGCCGCCCGGCCCTTCCTCCTTCTCCTCCTCCCCCCGCATGCAGCAGCAGCAGGAGTTCGGCAGGAGGGGGAAGAAAGGGTATATTGGAGGTTTTCCCACGGCACACCTGATGGTTGCTCACGGCACACTAGTGTGCCACGGCACACCGGTTGGGAAACACTGTTCTAGGACATTACTCCAGATCCCGTGACCTCACGAAAGGAAACCAGCTAACCAAGATTCAGGGCCTTTTTGGTGGTTGCACTAACTTGTGGAACATTCAACTACTCAAGAGAAACGAAGGAGGCTAAGTGCTCCAAAGTCAGCAGGATAATCTGCTCTAGATTTTAGTCCAAATTTAAAGTCCTCTAAGATGTGGAACCAATTTTGGAGAAAGGGTTCTGCATTATGAATAGCTCAGACAAAAACCTGGAGAATTTCCACTAAGCCCATATGACATACTAGCTGTACCCGGCACGCGTTGCTGTGCCCTTTTTAGGAGATGCGAGAAAGTCCAATCATCCACGGTGTGCCCTCCTCTAAACTGCAGTTGGATGGAGTGTGGGTCATGGGGGGCATGGTGTGCCAAGTTGGGTCTTTATTGGTCTTGGTTCTGGGCCACAGTGGTCTGTGGGGAATGATGGGTTTTGAAGTACTACAAATTCCGTTTTCCATGGTGGTACTTCAAGTCCCATCATGCATGGTCGGGGCTGTGTGCCAAGGTAGGTTACTGTAAATTCAGGCCATACACAATGTCCCATGAGCTGAGGCCTAGTTAGGAACAGCAAGTTAATGAAGCCTTACTGTCAATTCAGGCCATACATAATGTCCAATGAGCTGAGGCCTAGTCGGGAGAATCAAGTTAATGAAGCCTTACTGTCAATTCAGAGCGTAAACAGCTTCCCAGTAAGTGAGGCCTAGTTAGGGAAATCAAGTTAATGAAGCCTTACTGTCAATTTTGGGCGTGATCTGTGATTTTTTGGGGTGTAAATTTTCGGTTGGAAGTGATTTGGGTGTTTGTGTTGGGGATTGGCTCAGGCCTTTTCCTTATTCTGTTTTGGCAGTTTAGTATGGATCGGAATTTTCATGTTGGCTGGCCAGTGCAGCAGTTATGCAAATCCGCCCTTATTGGCAGCCAATCATGTTGTTCAGAATGTAGAGGCTGGGTGAGTCTTTGGCTGCCCCGGAGGATGCTGGTAAATGTAGTTTTATTTTTACTCGTTGTTTTGGGGGCCTTTTAGGTTTTTTGGGGGGGAGTTTCTTTGCTACAAACGTACCTTGCTTGAGGCCTATTTCTGTTGGCAAGTATTGTGTTTCTGCGTTGTATGGTTTCTTTGTTTGAGGTATACATCACATGACGTGAACCCATTTATATAATAGATAGATACAGAGATAAGAAATATTGTTGTTTATTTGTTCAGTTGCTTCCGACTCTTCATGACCTCATGGACCAGCCCACGGCAGAGCTCCCTGTCAGCCATGGCCACCTCCAGCTCCTTCAAGGTCAAGCCTGTCACTTCAAAGATACCAACCATCCATCTTGAACCTCTGACCTGCTTAATGGGATGTTTTATTAGTGTTCTAGTGATAGGTTTTTCTTCCCTCATGACAAAACAAATTGTAGATTTGTAAGGAGCGCTTTGAGACCACTGTTGACAGCTACCACTAGGCATGTTTTAGAACCCAAAAATAGGGAACCAAAAATCTAATGGGGGGGATTTTTTTGATTAGTAATAGGAAGACTTACAAAAATTTTCCAAAAATTTCTAAAATGTAACTTAATTACTAACGAAATTCGTTAGTAGTTCGTATGCCAGCGCATGCGCATTCCAGATGGTTTTGGCCTACAACTCCCAGAAATCCTAACAGCTGGTAAATTGGCTGGGATTTCTGGGAGTTGTAGGCCAAAACTTGAATAAATCACACTGAATTCTAGATGGGACTCTCCAAATAGGAAGGAGGGAGCAAAGGAGGGAAGGAGGGAGGGGGTATTCTATTCTTGGAAGCAGCAAAAAAAACAGGAGGAGGAGCCCCCCTGGCTCCTCGCTGCCTCTCTCTCACCCCGATCCCGAGGGAGCGAGAGCCCAAGTTTGCCCAGGCTGGTCATATACCTACATTCCATGCACATGCAATAATACAGCAGTAATAACAATGGGTATAAGAAGAGGTAAAATTCAAACCGAAGTCTTCTGACTGTGGTCCCTCCTCAAGCGGTGCAAACGGGCTCTTCTCTGTGAGCCCGGGAACAGCCAGCGTTTTCTGCTTGGGTGCACACACATACATATTCTTTGGGGGGGATTTGCTGCAGAATCTTCTCTATGAGCCCGGGATTCTGCAGCAAATCCCCCCCAAGAATATGTATGTGTGTGCTCCCACGCAGCAACGCTGGCTTTTCCCGGGCTAATTTCCCGGGCTAATAAGAGAAGAGCCCGTTTGCACCGCATGAGGAGAGACCAGTCAGAATACTTCGGTTTGAATTTTACCTCTTGTTATTGTTATTACTGCTGTATTATTGCATGTGCATGGAATGTAGGTATGACCAGTTGGATTACTTATAATATTAGGCACTTACAGTAGCATTCATTCTATTATACATTAGGTTGGTTTCTCACCCCAATACTCTTTGATGCTTTAGATCCTGGCAGGGAGAGGCAGGAAGCCTGGAAAAATGTAAACAGAGAGGTTTACTCAGAAGTAAATCCACAAAGGAGGGCACTTCATCCAAAGTGCCCTCCTTTGCAGATTTACTTCTGAGTAATCCTCTCTGTTTACATTTTTCCGGGCTTCCAACCCGAAAGAAGGAGCGAGTTTAGGGCTTGCCTTGCCATAATACTTATTGGCAAGGGAGGCGGGAGGGTGGGGAGAAGGAGGGTGCCCCCCCCAGGGGCGGTCCTACAAGATAGGCCAAGTAGGCGGCCGCCAAGGGCGTCATCTGGGAAGGGGGCGCCATCCTGGCCGCATGGGGCGCCATCCTGGCCCTACCGATGTTCCTCAGACAGTGCTGCAGCTTCCTGCTTTTTGACCCCGGCTTTGTGCGCTCCGACGCCGCTTCTGGGCACGCGCGGAGGTTTTCACGCAGGCGGAGTTGCTCTGGAGCTGAAGTTGAGCGCAGGAGCAACTGCACATGCGCGAAAACCTCTGCGCATGCCCAGTAGCTCCCTTGCACAGAAGCCTGTAAGCAAAGCACTCTCTATCGGGCAGGCAGGGAGTGCTTCCCCTCTCCCTTTGTCTCCGCCGCGCGCGTGCATTTGCAGGGAAGGAGAAAAGAATCAGTGAAGGAAGTGTAAGTGAAGGAATGAATTAAGGGCTTTCCTCCTCCTCTGTGACCTCTTCTCTCCCTCCTTCCTTTCTTCGGCTCTATTTCTGTCTAGACCTGAGGGGCCTGAGGCTATGAGGAGGTGTGGGAGTTGGAGGCCAAAACACTTAGAAGGAGGGAGGGCGGGCCCAAGTTTGCCCAGGCCGCGCTGCCTGTATTCGACCTCATTTGAACATTTTGGCTGTTTTTCTATTTACATTTACATTGGGATCCTAATTTTGGACTTATGGGAGACTCCTATGAATTATGAGTCGGGTGATAGGTAATATATTCTGATTTTGATGCATTTACATTGCATTTCTTGTTGATTATTATACAGTTCTGCTTAATATTGTCATACAATATAATAAAAATACAATATAACAATAGAATAATGATATATTTTATATTACATGTAATATTAAAAACAATATTGCAGTATAGTGGTATTGTACAAAATAGTAATATATAATATTTTATTTTACTTTATTTTGGGTTATTTGAGTTTTATAGGAGTAATTAAAATATTTAGTAGAGGATAATTTTATTTAAATAAATAATTTTATTATTTTATAATAATAATATAATAGAATGTTAGATTATATTATCATGTCAATATATTATAATTATATTGTAATGTAGTATAATATAATTATGATATAATATAGTATGAGTATGGTATAATATATTGTATATACATTGATACAATATAATACTACTAATGGTATTGTGATATTATAATTGTAAATTTGTTTTACATGGGGGGCGGCAAAATAATGTTTGGGGGGGGCACCAAAATAATGTTCGCCTACCATTTAAAATTACCTTAGACCGCCCCTGCCTCCCCCCCTTACGACCTAATAACGACACTTAAGAAAATCCTGGCCCCCGAAGTTCTATAAAGAAAGTCCACTTCCTGGTTGTTGTTCCAGGTGCGGAAATACTCAAAAGTAGCATTTCTTATGAATTTCTTACGAAACGAATCATTTTCATAACTTTTTTCTCATGCCTAGCTACCACAGAGGTGGCAGGATTGAGTTTTGTGAGGGCTAGAAAATGTGAATAAGAAAAATAAGCAGAAGCTTTACCACAGTATTCAAACCAAGATATACCCTGCAGTATAATAAAATGTCACTCAGTCTTGTTTAACAAGTAACAGTATCTTTACTTTAGTTCAAAAGTTCAAACAGGGGAACAATATATACATCAGTTTCTTTGAATTCAGGCAGAGAACAGAGAGAGTAAAATAGTCCTATTAAATCATACCTTAAAACAATCAGTCTTTAGGCCGCTCTGAATCCCCCCTAGGGGGTTGAGAAGAGCGGGGTAGAAATAATGTAAATGTAAATAAATTAAGATAATTGGCAGCCAGCACTATTTCTTCACTGTCCAAAGGGAGAAAATGGCAAAATGACAGTTAGAACCATTGGTCTCAACAGTTAAACAGATGCAGCAGCCAATCAGAACTCTGGCTTCTGGCACACTCAGCCAATCAGCTGCAGACACACGTCTCTTCAGTTAACCCACCATATCATGGCATCCTTTTTCAAATCCTCACATATTTGAAGGTGTTGACACCTCCCTTTTTGTAGCGATTTCGGAAGATGTAGATGTTCCCATTACCTGTTTCATTTTCAAGGTGGTTAAAACTTTTATTTTTTTTCAAGAATCACACACCAGTTCCCTTGGTCATAGTAACTTTCTTGCACGTTTACACAAGTCAAACTTTTGCAGAGCAGCTCCAGTTCTCCTTCGCAGAAAACATGGTAATAGCGGTGGAAAACAGGACTACCCTTCTGAGAGTGATCTGAGCTGGTCGCAGGCTGATCAAGCTTGGTGTGCCCCGTTTTCTTCTTTGCGCCATCCTTCAGATGCCAAGGAACCAGCAGATCTTGGGAGTCGAAAGAAGTTCGATTGGTATGAACAGGCAGCCTGGTAGAAACAGCTTCATCTGCACTACAGCACCTATCCTTCGATGGATTAACACCTCCATCAGGCTGCGCAGAGTCTCGAGATTTACTGTCTCCTGTGTCCTCTGTAGCATCGCTTATGGTTTCCTCCATGTTACTATTTCCAGCTCTTTTTCCTTTCAGGTATTTAGACTTCTGTTTATTGTACTCCTGCTCCAGAGCCCAGACGTAAACAAGGGCTCTTCCACCAGGTCTCAGGAGTCGGACTAACTCGCCGAGAGTCGCCAGTCTTCTCTCCTAGTTGAGCAGAAAGCAGGTCAAGTCAGTCCGAAGGTAATTCAATAAGACAACAAATATAAGCAACACCTTGGTGCAGCAAATTAGAAAAGGGAAAAACCAGATGCGCCTCGGGGATTCATATAATCGGGAGCAGTAGTATGGCTCTTTTATCTACTCATTCATTAATATATTTTTATTCTACCCTTTGTTTCCATGGTAGAGCCCTCAAGGCGTCTAGAACAGTGTTTCCCAACCAGTGTGCCGTGAGTGATCATCAGGTGTGCCATGGAAAATTGGAACCTCCAGGAGGGGAGGGGGGAAGAGTCTAGTGCAGGGCTGTCCAACCGGCGGCCTGGGGGCCGTATACGGCCCCCAGTCCCTTCCCTCTGCCCCCCTAAGCTTTTTAATAAAAAATAAAAATTGAAAAATAAAATAAATAATAAAAATTAAAAAAACCCTACTTCCGGGTTCGGAGCAAGTATCGTGAGAATACGCAATCCACACGGGATTTCGCTGTCAACGCGAGATCACGCCGGCGTTGACAGCGAAATCCCGTGTGGATTGCGTATACTTGCGATACTCTTCGGCTACTCTACTACTGGATTGCTGAGGCCCACAGATGCGATTAGGACCTTCTTCGACTCAGTCGGTCGTCGCCTCTCTCGTCGTCCGGGTACTCCTGGATCCTGCGCGTTTGGAAAAGGTAGACAGAATCAGGGGGCTCCTCAGGGGGCTCCTCATTCCCTCCCCCATCTCCCCTCATGTATTAAATACAAAATTAAATATATTTAAAGATGAAATAAGGGGAGATGGGATACATTAAAATAAGGGGGGAGGGGAGGATGGAATTAAATATATTAAATATTAAATAAAAATAAGGGGAGAGGGGAGGATGGAATTAAATATATTTAATATTAAATTAAAATAAGGGGAGAGGGGAGGATGGAATTAAATATATTTAATATTAAATAAAAATAAGGGGGAGGGGGAGGATGGAATTAAATATATTTAATATTAAATAAAAATAAGGGGAGGGGAGGATGGAATTAAATATATTTAATATTAAATAAAAATAAGGGGAGGGGAGGATGGAATTAAATATATTTAATATTAAATAAAAATAAGGGGGAGGGGAGGATGGAATTAAATATATTTAATATGGGGAGGATGGAATAAATATATTTAATATTAAATAAAAATAAGGAGAGAGGGGAGGATGGAATTAAATATATTTAATATTAAATAAAAATAAGGGGGAGAGGGGAGGATGGAATTAAATATATTTAATATTAAATAAAAATAAGGGGAGAGGGGAGGATGGAATTAAATATATTTAATATTAAATTAAAATAAAGGGAGAGAGGATGGAATTAAATATATTTAATATTAAATAAAAATAAGGGAGAGGGGAGGATGGAATTAAATATATTTAATATTAAATTAAAATAAGGGGAGGAGGATGGAATTAAATATATTTAATATTAAATAAAAATAAGGGGAGGGGAGGATGGAATTAAATATATTTAATATTAAATAAAAATAAGGGGGAGGAGGAGGATGGAATTAAATATATTTAATATTAAATAAAAATAAGGGGAGGGAGGATGGAATTAAATATATTTAATATTAAATAAAAATAAGGGGACAAATATTTTTAATATTAAATAAAAATAAGGGGATCGGGAGGTTGGAATTAAATATATTTAATATTAAATAAAAATAAGGGGAGAGGGGAGGATGGAATTAAATATATTTAATATTAAATTAAAATAAGGGGAGAGGGGTGGATGTAATTAAATATATTTAATATTAAATAAAAATAAGGGGAGGGGGAGGATGGAATTAAATATATTTAATATTAAATTAAAATAAGGGGGAGGGAGGATGGAATTAAATATATTTAATATTAAATAAAAATAAGGGGAGGGGAGGATGGAATTAAATATATTTAATATTAAATTAAAATAAGGGTAGGGGAGGATGGAATTAAATATATTTAATATTAAATAAAAATAAGGGGAGAGGGAGGATGGAATTAAATATATTTAATATTAAATTAAAATAAGGGGGAGAGAGAGGGTGCCGGGAGGGGCAGAGCCGGGGGGGGGCAGACCCTACGGCCCCCCAGGTCATCAGTGACTGGAATTCAGGCCCCTGGGCCGGTAGAAGTTGGACAGCCCTGGTCTAGTGTGTTAAAGTATAAAAACCCTAAGAAACCTACCGCGATAAAGGCACTCCATGTGTGTTCATAGTTGGGCATATTGAGTATTCATGGCAAGTGTGGTCCAGATCCATCATTATTTGAGTCCACAGAGCTCCCTGGATGTACAGTAGGTGAACTACAACTTCCAAACTCAAGGTCAATTCCCAAGCAAACCCTTTCAGTACTTTCTGTTGGTAATGAGAGTTCAATATGCCAAGTTTGGTTCATTTCCATTGTTGCAAGAGTTCAGGATGCTCTTTGATTGTGTGTTAACTATAAATCCCAGAAACTGTAACTCCCAAATGTCAAGGTCTATTTTCCCCAAACTCCACCTGTGTTCACATTTGGGCATATTAAGTATTCATGCCAAGTTTGGTCCTGATCCAACATTGTTTGAGTCCACAGTGCTCTCTTGATATAGGTGAACTACAACTCCAAAACTCACGGTCAATGCCCACCAAACTCTTATAGCATTTTCTCTTGGTTATGGGAGTTCTGTGTGGGAAGTTTGCGTCTTTCTGCCATTCCTGCCAGGATATCTATGTTGTGTTCCTCGAAACAGGCCCAGGTTTCACACTGAGTGTATAAATACATTTAAAAACATATTAACTATATGTATTACTGTGTTAGAGTGTCATTTTGTGTCATTTTGGTTGGTGGTGTGCCCCAGCATTTTGTAAATGTAAAAAGTGTGCCACGGCTCAAAAAAGGTTGGGAAACACTGGTCTAGAAGACTTAATTAAAACAATAAAAAAACCAGTCAGAAAGCAGAGAAATGGAAAGCGTTATAAAAAGAAAAGTAGGGGAGAACCATAAGTATCAACCACAACAATAAACATAAGCATACGATTGAAAGATGTGCTCAACTATGTGCAAATCAAGACACCTAGACTATGATCTGGCTACAGTCGTCCACGCTCTGGTCACATCCCAAATAGATTACTGCAACGCACTCTACGTGGGGCTGCCTTTGAAGACAGTTCGGAAATTGCAGCTAATCCAACGGGCGGCATTTTGCAAGCTTTCCGGAAAGCCGGCAGTTTGCCGATTGCTCGCACTTCAGGTGGGAGACTATTCCACAAGCATGGTGCTGCAACAGAGAAAGCTCTCTGTCTAGTTGAAGACAAACGGATGGTTCGCAGAGGTGGAATCTGCAAGAGGTTGAGGTGCCCTGATCGGAGAGATCGCTGGGGAACATATGGGAGTAAATGGTCCCTTAAGTACACCAGCCCCAGACCATGCAAGGCCTTAAAGGTCAAGATCAACACTTTGAAGATGATCCGGTGCTCGATTGGTAACCAGTGCAGTCGTTGCAGGGTTGGAGTGATATGGGCCCTGACCAGTACTCCAGCCAGGAGTCTAGCTGCTGCGTTCTGCACCAGTTTGAACTTCCAGATGACTGACAAAAGAAGACCAATGTAAAGGGCGTTACAGTAGTCTAGCCTCGAGATGACCGTCACCTGGATTACCGTGGCTAGGTCATTTCGGGAGAGATAAGGTGGCAAACGCCTCGCCTGCCGCAGATGGAAAAAGGCGGATCTACTGACAGTGGAGACCTGAGCCTCCATTGTCAACAGCGGGTCCAACTGGGCCCCCAGACTCTTTACTAAGGGCGACGGGCGTAGTGCCTTGCCATCCAGAGCAGGCAGCCGGAGCTCCCCCCCCCCCGGGTGATCCAGCCAAAGGATTTCCGTCTTTGACGGGTTCATTCTCAACCGACTGGTCCGTAGCCAACCAGTCACGGCTTCAAGGCATTGCTGGAAACAATCAGGTACAGTGTCTGGTCGGCTGTCTATCCTCAGCACCAGCTGGGTGTCATCAGCTTACTGATGACACTCCAGACCAAAACTCCGCACCAACTTTGCAAGGGGTCGCATATAGATGTTGAATACTTACCGCTGTTGAAAAATGGTGGATAACTGCAATGGATATGCAGGCATCACACGAGCCACTTCTTATTGGAACAGAGAGTGCATCGCACACAAAGGCCTGGAACCTTTTCTCTCCACAGATGTTCACAAGCGCCTCACTACGGTCACAGCCGAACTGCAAGAGAGGATACAGAAAACGATCAATTAAAAGGTATGAGTACAACATCCACATGGATTTTGCACAAGCAACTTATGTGCAGAAACTAGGTTTCTTAATAACACTTATTTCATGTATCGAATTCTAGAGCAGTGTTTCCCAACCTTTTTTGAGCCGCGGCACACTTTTTACGTTTGCAAAATCCTGGGGCACACCACCAACCAAAATGACACAAAATGACACTCTTAACACAGTAATACATATAGTTAATATGTTGTTAAATGTATTTATACACTCAGTGTGAAACGTGGGCCTGTTTTGATGAACACAACATAGATATCCTGGCAGGAATAGCAGAAAGACACAAACTTCCCACACAGAGTTTGGTGGGCATTAACCTTGAGTTTTGGAGTTGTAGTTCACCTATATCCAGAGAGCACTGTGGACTCAAACAATGTTGGATCAGGACCAAACTTGTGCTCGTGGGGGGGGGGCGTGCGCGGCAGGGCGGGAGCGGCGAGGTGCCCTCCGCCATGTCGCTGGCTGCTGCAGCGGTCGCACCGGGAGCCGAAGGTAAGCTCCCGGTATGGCTGCTGCAACAGCCAGCGACTGCCGGGTCCGCCCCAAAAGGAAGCCCCAAAGGCAGCAGGGAGGCCCAGTGCCTCATGCGTCCACCCGCCTGCCTCAGACTTACCTTCCTCTTCCTCCCACGGCCTCCATGCGGGACTCGGCCAGCAGCCGCGCGCGCCCCGAGCGCCCCGAGCGGCCTCGCCCCTCCTGAATTTTTCCCGAAAAATTTTTTTTTGAAAAAAAATTTGTTTTCAAAAAAAATATTATTTCTTCCTGGAGAGTAGGCGGGCCACGTCCAAGGGGTTGGCGGGCCATGTACGGCCCGCGGGTCGCCTGTTGGGCAGGCCTGGACTAGACAAAGGGCTTTCTTCATCATCGCCCCGACACTGTGGAACGCGCTGCCACCAGAGACGAGGGCTCTGCGAAATTTGGTCACCTTCCACAGAGCTTGCAAGACATATTGGTTTAGGCAAGTGTAAGGACTCACCTGCCTTAAGCAGGGCCGAGGGCTGCTTAGAAGGGGTTTCGAAATCCTGTTTTGGTCGGGCTGGCATCCATCTTGGAGAGGTGGCTGCAGCCAGCAACCATTAAGGGAAGGGAAGCCAGAGCAAGGGGGCGTGGCCTTGCAGGCTTGTGCCTAGATACAGTGTAGAGGCTGTGATTGGCTAGAGTAGAAGGGGAGGAGTTGGAGCTGGCAGAGTAGAAGTCCTGTCAGAGAAAGTTTCAGTCTGGAAGTCTGGAGTTTGGAGCGAGGCTGTGCAGACGCACATCTCCAGCCTCTGCTGTTTAGAGTCAGGCTGTAGATTCAGCATCTAAGCCTGAGGCAGTCTTGAGCAAGGTTTCTGGGGGAGTATCACCAGAGCCTTGGCAACAGAGACTGACAGTCTGTCCTAAGCAATTCACCACGTAGGAATAGGCTGGACTAGTGGGAGTCACGACTCAGTTCTGACCGCCCTTAGGGCCAGTAGTCATTCTAGTGGGAAGCTTGTGGAAGAGTGCCAATTAGAACTGTTCTTGTGATAGGCAGTTGGGTTACCTGGTCATCTCTGGAGATAGAGTGACAGGTAGGTGGACTCTTAGACTGTGTGGGTTACGAGTAACCCAGTAGTAGCCAGACTCAGGGAACGATCTAAGTGATTAGATGTTCCAGAACTTTAATACAACAACCATCTAGTGGAACTATTAGTTGGGAGTTGGGAGACAAGTCCTAGTACTGTCTGTGGAACTGAACGTACCATCTGAAGAAGAATTAATAGCCTTTTAATAAGTAACCTCTACGCTCTAGCACATATATATTGATCTTGCAACCATCACGCTGTTCTTAGTCTATCATTGTTGTAACCGTACGCCAGTTGCCTCTCAGTAGAACCAATACGATCTGTGCCTATTTAATAGCCTCGTTTGTAGTTAATAAATACTGTTATTTTTAACTTTAAAAGAAGCCTCAGTCATCTTTCGGTCTCCTCAGTTTACATTCTTGGTGGTGGGTTGTTGTAAAGGCCAACGCTACAGACACTTCATTTAATTAGTATTTAATTAGTAAAGCAAATCCTAATGACCCATTAGGTTGGTGGCAGACTACCGGGAGTGTCAATTAGTCAATTCTGGTGACCGAGATCGTCACAGCAAGCCTTTGAATGCTTGTAATTTTACCCTATGTTTTATAGGTGTTTTATCAGCTATCTGTATCTTTCTTAATTTGTGTTGTAAACCGCCCTGAGCCCCTGGGAGTGGCGGTGTATAAGTCCAATAAATAAATAAATAAATAAATATGAGACCATCTGCATGCATAAGACCCAACAGGACTTCAACCATCAGCTCAAATCTGAAGTAGTGTCGTCGTCCCGCCCCCCCCCCCCAAAATAGCCTTGGGTGGAGGCAATTTCCAGTATTATTATTTTATTTATTTACAGCATTTTTACCCCACCTTTCAACCCCCCGGGGACACACGCCTCTGAGCGGCTAACAAGGCAGCAATAGGCTGCTAGGAATTGTGGGAGTTGAAGTCCAAAACACCTGGAGGGCCGAAGTTTGCCCAGGCCTGTTTTAGAAGCATTCTCTCCTGAGAAAATACACTTTCAATAAGTAATTTATTTGTCTGTTTTAAAGCACCGAAAGCCATGCGAACATCTAGCCCTGACTGCTGGCAATGAATACAATATTGACAAAAGGAACAAATTAGTCCATATATTAGCTGTGGAACATGATGCACAACTCTAAATAGAGGTTGCTTAATGCAGTCATGTACAGCAAAGAAAAAGGATGGGAAGCTGAGTCTCGAGACAGGATGCAAGGAAGCCAATAAATAGCTTCCTTCAAGGCCAAAACATTTTGTTGCCTGTGGCAGGCCAAATGCTACCACTGTTATTCAGATTCCATGTACAGAATGTACAGGGGCGGTCTAAGGTTATTTTATATGGTAAGCGAACATTACTTTGGCGCCCCCTTTGTCTCCGCCCCCTTTCCCTTTGCCTCCGCCCCCTGCCTGCCCAATTGCGTCCCGTGACGTGTTTACAGGCGTCTGCGCCTGCAGGAGCGTCTGCGCATGCCCAGAAGCTCCTGCAGGCGCAGAAGCCGAAGCCTGTAAACACGTCACGTCAGCACTCCATCCGTATTCGGTACACAGGGGACGGAGGCAAAGGGAGAGGTTAAGCCTCTCCCTTCGCCTCCGCCCCCTGCGTGCCGAATACGGACGGAGTGCTGACGTGACCTGGTTACAGGCTGCAGCTTCAGCCCCTGCAGGAGCTTCTGGGCATGCGCTGCGGCTCCCGAGCTCAACTTCAACTCCGGAGCCACTGCGCATGCGGGAAAATCTCCACGCATGCTTAGAAGCTCCTGCAGGCCAGGCGCTGAAGCCAACGCAGCAGCAGGGAGGTTTGCTACGCCGGTGTGGCCGGCGTGGCGGCGCTCTTCCCAGAAGATGGCGCCCTTCCCAGAAGTTGGCGCCCTAAGCGGCCGCTTACTTTGCGTATACGTCGGACCGCCCCTGAGAATGTATTAAACTGGCAATCTCTTCCTTCTTCAGCAGAGGAACAATGTAATTAGACCAATGCGCATTTCCTATGGGCTAGCAAAGCTCTGCCCACAGCTGACCCCGCTCTCTCCAGTTC
The DNA here is from genome assembly GCA_030556195.1 of Anolis apletophallus. NCBI lineage: Eukaryota > Metazoa > Chordata > Lepidosauria > Squamata > Anolidae > Anolis > Anolis apletophallus. The sequence continues at coordinate 183,612,322 of JARBWK010000004.1, forward strand.
CAAGCATTTTTGGAAGTCTTTGCAGCATCCAGAGGGCGTAAAACCAACCTGCAAGGCTGGCAAAATTGCCCATCCCACCTGTAAACAAACTCCCATCAACAAGAGTGACGCTCTGCCTTGAGTATGTACAGTATAAATTGACAGGAAAGCAGCAATTGGGGAAAAAACTTTACAGAGATGACCTTGAAACGGACCAGACTTTTGACTGCAGCAACGTAATGAGCTGCAGCTAAGCTCACCAAGAGGAACAACGCGTATGACAGTCAGAATATGAAGGCCTAATTTGCATCTAAATTATATCAAATAATTGTGAAGTCAGGCTTACTTGTAACGTCCAACTGATTAAAGTTAATCCACTGCCCGAAACCAAAAGATTAGATCTCACAAAAATAATAGTAATAGAGGCGGCTTTGGAGCACCAGTTACCTCAACAGAGACACAGAGAAGAAATTGCAAAGGCCACACCGGCTTCAGCTTAAATGAGCCTTCAGGGTAAATATAATGATGGATATTGCATGCCTGGGCATAAAGACCAGACAGAGATCATTACCAAAGCTAAATTTTAATAGGTGTTAAGCAGGTATAGTGATCTTACTATGATTCCCAGAAGGTATTCTGAAATTGTTTCAACTGTTTTTCTCCTCTATTTCTTCGTTTTACATACTTCTGCTGGATATATGTTTAATCTGAGGCACTTTATACTCCACCACATTGTAAAGGAACGCCTGCTTTGGAGCATTAAAAAAAGTATGCCATGTTGCTCATCAAGACTGAGTTTTCTGTGCTACTAAATACACTGCAAGCACTGCCACCAAGACCTACCCTTGGCATGCTATTTGCATTCAGACATGACGGGCAGGGAAAGGGAATGCAGCTCCTGGCAATATAAAGGCCCATCTCTGCTCAGGAAGAGTAACAAGGAAAGGACACGTCACAAGAATGATGGAAGGCTAATACTACGTGCATGCAGGCATGTAGCCGGGGGCTAAGGGCTTCAGCCCCCGAAAGTCTCAGGGTGGTCCGCGAAAAGGCCTTACTGGTACATTATTTAAACTGTTATGTTAATTCATATCATGATCTGATCACCATGCTCATTATATCCCACCTTCATGGGGTTATTGGGATAACAATACAAAAGGTTTGCTAGGGTAGACCCTCTTCCACCCCGTCTCAGCCCCCCGAACCAAACTCAGCCCCCCGCCCCGAATCATAATCCTGGCTACGGCCCTGCGTGCATGGTTGTGGTTACAGGAGGTGTGGGTGTTGCAATACATTGTACATTGGAAGGTAATCTTGGCCACTGTTTTTGGCTGATTTCTTTTGGGTGAGAGAGAGAGGGGGAAAGAAGGGAAGAAGAAAAGTCAGGAAAGGGGAAAGGGAGAGAAGATAAAGGGAGGAGGAAGAAGAAGGAAATGGTGGGCGTGCTGCATATAGCAGAGATCAGTGTTTTTTAACCTTTTTTGAGCCGCGGCACATTTTTTACATTTACAAAATCCTGGGGCACACCACAAACCAAAATGACACAAAATGACACTCTAACACAGTAATACATATAGTTAATATGTTTTTAAATGTATTTATATACTCAGTGTGAAACCTGGGCCTGTTTCGATGAACACAAAATAGATATCCTGGCAGGAATGGAGAAAAAGACACACACGAAGCTCTTGCTCAACAGCTGTCAGTCTCTCTCTGTGTTTAGTTTTTATCGCAGTCAAGCTTGAGAAGCTCATCTCACACAGATATGTGGTTGAAAATGGGAGCAATGCCAAAATAGCTTTGTTGGCCAGAATGGGGAACTCCCTGGCAACAGATAACCAAAAACTGTCCAAAGGAAGATCAGCAAATTTTAGCTTTAAACTACGATCTTGTTTCAGTTCAATTTATAGTTAACACACAATCAAAGAGCATCATGAACTCTTGCAACAATGGAATTGAACCAAACATTGGCATATTGAACTCACAATCAAAGAGCATTAACAACAGAAAGTACTGAAAGGGTTTGCTTGGGAATTTACCTTGAGTTTGGAAGTTGTAGTTCACCTACACCCAGAGAGCACTGTGGACTCAAACAATGTTATGTTATGTTGTTGTTTGTTTTCTATCCAGAATCCCAATGTTGGAAGGAGGCTCACCACTTTAAGGTCCCTAAAACAGGCATGGGAAAACTTTGGCCCTCAGGTGCTTTAGACTTCAACTCCCACCATTCCTAACAGCCTGAGGCCCTTTCCTGCTGAAGTGGCTGTGGGGGGAAAGGAAAAGGCCTGAGGCTGCTAGGAATGGTGGGAGTTGGGAGTCCAAAACACCTGGAAGGTCCAAGTTTGCCCATGTCAGCTTTCGACAGAGACCTCTTCCTCCCCCTTCCCTTTTCGCCCCTTTCTTCCATCTTGCCGAACACTTACTTTTTCTTCTCCACTCGGGCTCACTTCTTCCCAGCCTCGCTCTGCTCACTTTGCCTCGCTTCGCTCACGCTGCCACTTCTGCCGCCCTTTTGATCCAAGGGGCAGCATGAGCGTGTTCAGGAGGGGAGGAGGAGGGAGGAAGATGTGGGGCGAGTCTACGCAGTAGCACTCGCACGGGTCACGTCTTCCTCCCTCCCCCCTCCCCTCCTGAGCAAAGTGAGGCAAAGCGAGCAGAGCGAGGCTGGGAAGAAGGGAGCCCGAGTGGAGAAGAAAAAGTGTTCGCAGGAGGGGAAGAAAGGGTATTGACGTTCCAATTTCCCACGGCACACCTGATGATCGCATATATATGTCTGTCTATATATGTTGTATGTCAAATGGCATTGAATGTTTGCCTGTGTATATGCATTGTGATCCGCCCTGAGTCTCCTGTGGGGTGAGAAGGGCGGAATAAAAATGTTGTAAATTAATAAATAAATAAATAATATCTTCAGGGCATATGGTATGTATAAGATGTATGTGAAACATAAGTGAATTTTGTATCCAGACTTGAGTCCCAACTCCAATTGTGTACATATAGGCAAATACAGATAGCGTGAAACAAAAAAACACACCTGACCCCAAGCATTTCGGATAAATGATACTCACACTGTATATTATCTTATTAGATAAAATAATGAAATAGGTAGCTTTCGGGGTCCTAGTGAAATGATGGCAAATGATGACCACAAATCTGGTCGTTTCAGATCCATTAATATGGCAAACTACAGTCAGAAGGGGAGATCATGCAAAAGGAAATTTGACATATAAGAAAGAATGTGAAATTTGTGTGACCTTTTGCGCTGCAGGGGGGGAAAAGCTATAAACCATTCACATTTAAAATCCCAAATAGTTTGGGGCCAAAGAAGACCACCTCCACTGAAACTCATGGCCTTTCTGGTTGGGAGACGTTAAGAAGCTATCGTCCAAAGTGCTGCCGGGAGAATTCTAAGAATTGATGTCCAAAAAACCCCAACTTTTCAAGATCCAGCACTGTCCAATATTTTAACTGATTATATTTCTGACATGTTGGGTTGAACATTGCTGCTGTTAGTGAGATGTCTGCTTTGTTGTTAACTGTACGAAATGGGCCCATTATGCATGGATTTGATCCTGGTGATTTCATTGGCCTGTGTTCCAAAACATATTTCCCCTCAAAAAAGTGTTTGTGAGCCTTTCAGTGCAGTGTTTTTTAACCTTTTTTGAGCCGCGGCACATTTTTTACATTTACAAAATCCTGGGGCACACCACAAACCAAAATGACACAAAATGACACTCTAACACAGTAATACATATGGTTAATATGTTTTTAAATGTATTTATATACTCAGTGTGAAACCTGGGCCTGTTTCGATGAACACAAAATAGATATCCTGGCAGGAATGGAGAAAAAGACACACACGAAGCTCTTGCTCAACAGCTGTCAGTCTCTCTCTGTATTTCGTTTTTATCTCAGTCAAGCTTGAGAAGCTCATCTCACACAGATATGTGTTTGAAAACGGGAGCAATGCCAAAATAGCTTTGTTGGCCAGAATGGGGAACTCCCTGGCAACAGATAACCAAAAACTGTCCAAAGGAAGATCAGCAAATTTTAGCTTTAAACTACGATCTTGTTTCAGTTCAATTTATAGTTAACACACAATCAAAGAGCATCCTGAACTCTTGCAACAATGGAATTGAACCAAACTTGGCATATTGAACTCTCATTACCAACAGAAAGTACTGAAAGGGTTTGCTTGGGAATTTACCTTGAGTTTGGAAGTTGTAGTTCACCTACACCCAGAGAGCATTGTGGACTCAAACAATGTTATGTTATGTTGTTGTTTGTTTTCTATCCAGAATCCCAATGTTGGAAGGAGGCTCACCACTTTAAGGTCCCTAAAACAGGCATGGGAAAACTTCGGCCCCCTGGGTGCTTTGGACTTCAACTCCCACCATTCCTAACAGCCTGAGGCCCTTTCCTGCTGAAGTGGCTGAGGGAGGAAAGGGAAAAGGGCCTGAGGCTGCTAGGAATGGTGGGAGTTGGAGTCCAAAACACCTGGAAGGTCCAAGTTTGCCCATGTCAGCTTTCGACAGAGACCTCTTCCTCCCCCTTCCCCTTTGCGCCCTTTCTTCCCCCTCCTGCCGAACACTTACTTTTTCTTCTCCACTCGGGCTCCCTTCTTCCCAGCCTCGCTCTGCTCACTTTGCCTCGCTTTGCTCACGCTGCCACTTCTGCCGCCATTTTGATCCAAGGGGGCAGCATGAGCGTGTTCAGGAGGGGAGGAGGAGGGAGGAAGATGTGGGGCGAGTCTACGCAGTAGCACTCGCACGGGTCACGTCTTCCTCCCTCCCCCCTCCCCTCCTGAGCAAAGTGAGGCAAAGCGAGCAGAGCGAGGCTGGGAAGAAGGGAGCCCGAGTGGAGAAGAAAAAGTGTTCGGCAGGAGGGGGAAGAAAGGGTATTGGACGTTCCAATTTCCCACGGCACACCTGATGATCGCATATATATGTCTGTCTATATATGTTGTATGTCAAATGGCATTGAATGTTTGCCTGTGTATATGCATTGTGATCCGCCCTGAGTCTCCTGTGGGGTGAGAAGGGCGGAATAAAATGTTGTAAATTAATAAATAAATAAATAATATCTTCAGGGCATATGGTATGTATAAGATGTATGTGAAACATAAGTGAATTTTGTATCCAGACTTGAGTCCCAACTCCAATTGTGTACATATAGGCAAATACAGATAGCGTGAAACAAAAAAACACACCTGACCCCAAGCATTTCGGATAAATGATACTCACACTGTATATTATCTTATTAGATAAAATAATGAAATAGGTAGCTTTCGGGGTCCTAGTGAAATGATGGCAAATGATGACCACAAATCTGGTCGTTTCAGATCCATTAATATGGCAAACTACAGTCAGAAGGGGAGATCATGCAAAAGGAAATTTGACATATAAGAAAGAATGTGAAATTTGTGTGACCTTTTGCTGCAGGGGGAAAAGCTATAAACCATTCACATTTAAAATCCCAAATAGTTTGGGGCCAAAGAAGACCACCTCCACTGAAACTCATGGCCTTTCTGGTTGGGAGACGTTAAGAAGCTATCGTCAAAAGTGCTGCCGGAGAATTCTAAGAATTGATGTCCAAAAACCCCAACTTTTCAAGATCCAGCACTGTCCAATATTTTAACTGATTATATTTCTGACATGTTGGGTTGAACATTGCTGCTGGTAGTGAGATGTCTGCTTTGTTGTGACCTGTACGTAATGGGCCCATTCTGCAGGGATTTGATCCTGGTGATTTCATTGGCCTGTGTTCCAAAACATATTTCCCCTCAAAAAAGTGTTTGTGAGCCTTTCAGTGCAGTGTTTTTCAAACTTTTTTGAGCCGTGGCACATTTTTTACATTTACAAAATCCTGTGGCGCACCACCAACCAAAATGACACAAAATGACACTCTAACACAGTAATACATATAGTTAATATGTTTTTAAATGTATTTATACACTCAGTGTGAAACCTGGGCCTGTTTCGAAGCTCTTGCTCAACAGCTGTCAGTCTCTCTCTGTTTTTAGTTTTTATCGCAGTCAAGCTAGAGAAGCTCATATCGCAAAGATATGTGGTTGAAAACGGGAGCAATGTCAAAATAGCTTTGTTGGCCAGAATGGGGAATGGGGAACTTCCTGGTAACAGATAACCAAAAACTGTCCAAAGGAAGATCAGCAAATTTTAGCTTTAAACTACGATCTTGTTTCAGTTCAATTTATAGTTAAGACACAATCAAAGAGCATCCTGAACTCTTGCAACAATGGAATTGAACCATACTTGGCATATTGAACTCTCATTACCAACAGAAAGTACTGAAAGGGTTTGCTTGGGAATTGACCTTGAGTTTGGAAGTTGTAGTTCACCTACACCCAGAGAGCACTGTGGACTCAAACAATGTTATGTTATGTTGTTGTTTGTTTTCTATCCAGAATCACAACGTTGGAAGGAGACTCACCACTTTAAGGTCCCTAAAACAGGCATGGGAAAACTTTGGCCCTCTGGGTGCTTTGGACTCCAACTCCCACCATTCCTAACAGCCTGAAGCCCTTTCCTGCTTAAGTAGCTGAGGGGGGAAAAGGAAAGGGGCCTGAGGCTGCTAGGAATGGTGGGAGTTGGAGTCCAAAACACCTGGAAGGTCCAAATTTGCCCATGCCAGCTTTCGACAGAGACCTCTTCCCCCCCCTCCCCCTTCGCCCCCTTTCTTCCATCTCAACACTAACAGGGGGAATGTTGAAGTTATAAACATACTCCAACTCACACAACCATACAAAAATACTTTATACTCGAGGCCTTAATACTACTCATTATTGCATTTAAAGAAGTGGGTTGATATCCACAAAAAATTAAGATAAAATCAAAACGAATTAGTCTTAAAGGTGCTGCCACGTTTTGTTTTTTCCTCCCCCTCCCTTCTTACTTTTCATTCTGCATACAACTTCACTACATGAAAGTCGTTCTGCGGTAACTTCCCCTTGGCAAACATTATCATCCAGATGGGAATTAAGAATGATTCTGGTGTAATTCCACATAAGGCAACAGGGAGAGAAAAAGAAGGGGAAGAGAGAGCCAACTTCTGCTTCTTTTTTGCATATATACCAAACAGTCTGCTATATATTTTTTCACATTATGGAGGGTCGTATTTCAGCAGCAACCCCATTACATTCATGTTACCAAGTTAGCAATGGTAACTTGGTGGCCAGGGGAGCTTTTGCACAGTTAAGACTCGTGCGCCAGCTGCGCCCGTACCTTGGGAAGTCTGATCTGGCTACGGTCGTCCATGCTCTGGTCACATCCCAAATAGATTACTGCAACGCACTCTATGTGGGGCTGCCTTTGAAGACAGTGCGGAAATTGCAACTAGTCCAATGGGCGGCAGCCAGATTACTAACTGGAGCTACATAGAGGGAGCATACCACCCCCCTGTTGTGTCAGCTCCACTGGCTGCCTGCCCAATTCCGAGCTCAATTCAAAGTGCTGGTTTTGACCTTTCAAGCTCTATACGGTTCTGGCCCAGCTTACTTGTCCGAACGCATCAGCCTCTACATCCCACCTCGTAATTTAAGATCATCCGGGGAGACCCTGCTCTCACTCCCGCCGATTTCTCAAACGCGGTCGGTGGGGACGAGAGAGAGGGCCTTCTCAGTGGTGGCTCCCGTCTGTGGAACAGCGCTTTCTAGTGACATACGATCAACCCCATCCCTCCTGGCATTCAGGAAAAAAGTGAAATCTTGGCTATGGGACCAGGCGTTTGCACATTAGCACAATGCAGCACTTTGGATTGATTGTAATGGCAAGTTGATGGATATGGCTCAATGCTCCTATTATGAACGAAACACTGTTTTTAACTTAAGTGAATGTATATGATGTATTAATGTTAATTGTATTTTAATGTATTTTAATGCTCAATTATTTGGGTTTTATATTGTACTAGCTGTACCCGGCACGCGTTGCTGTGTCCTATTTAGGAGATGTGAGAAAGTCTGAGTATGTAAGGGTTGGAATTGTTGTTAGTTATGGTGTTGTTGGGGCCATGGCTGTGTCGTTGTGGGTTGTTCTGGTGGGTGGGATGTTGAAGTCCTGGGGAGTTGTTGGTGTGTGGTGTTGCTGGCGTTCTGCATAGCTTGTGCAGAAGTGATTTGGGTGTTTGTGTTTGTGCCTCAGCCCTTTGCCTTATCCTCCTCTGACAGTTTATTATGGGTCGGAATGTTCATGTTGGCTGGCCAGTACAGGAGTTATGCAAATCCGCCTTTATTGGCAGCCAATCATGTTGTCAAAATGTAGAGGCTGGGAGAGTCGTTGGCAGCCCCGGAGGATGCTGGGAAATGTAGTTTTTTTTACTTGTTTTGGGGGCCTTTTAGGTTTTGGGTGGGAAAGTTTCTTTGCTACAAACGTACCTTGCTTGAGGCCTATTTCTGTTGGCAAGTTTGGTGTTTCTGCGTTGTAAGGTTTCTCTGTTTGGGACGGTCTTTCCATGATGACTCTTCCTTTATATATATATATAGATTTATTTATACTGTGCTTCGGCATCAAATTGTTGCCTTTGTTAGGCCGCTCTGAGTCCCCCCTCGGGGGTTGAGAAGAGCGGGGTAGAAATGTTGGAAATAAATAAATAAAATAAATTAGCAATGGAGACTGAAAGATGGAAGAGATAATAATAATAATTAGGGAATCGGCAATCCATGAAAGAGGCCTTTGATTTAAGGAAACCTGTGGACCAGGAAGGTCCAAAAGATGCCGTTTAAGCTTTACCTCCCAATAACTAACTCCACCTGGAGGGAATTAGATCATTGAAATCTGATTGATGCAACTGCTCAGAAAACTGACGGAGAGAGTAATTCCGAAGCCCAGCCACCAAATGAAATTATGTGGCTCCCCAGAGAATCATCTCAGCTATAACTAATAGCATGAGAGTCTTGAAGAAGCAAATTAAATTCGGGCAAATGCATACAAACACAGCAAGGAGGATGACAGCATCCAGCCCGAGAGAGAGAGAGAGAGAGAGAGAGAGAGAGAGAGAGAGAGAGAGAGTCCTTTGCTTCACTTGTTCTGAGTCAGAACTTTTAGCATTTCTTTCACGTAGCACTTTGTTTTCCTTCGCAGAGTCGCACCACCTTGAGGAGACGCAGGGTGCAAAACGAGAGTCCATCTTTCACTGGTAAAAAAAAGGAGAATACCCAGCAGGCTCCATATTATTCTATCTTTTGCTGTTTGATGTTTTCAGCCCTTTTTCGGTTGCTAATAAAACAACACTTGGATTGAGAGAGTACCTTGTTTCTGCTTTGGCCAGCACAGGAACGTCCATCACTACCTTCCATTACAAGGAGCTGTCACCAATGCATCCCTGTAAGGAAAATTCAGCAGTACTTTGGTTCATTTCCCATGATGTGCTTTTTTAAAAAATGTGGGACGAGACTGAAGTTACTCACAAACTGTAAAATGAGGTTTAAAATGCTGCCGCAAAGCGAGCATCAAGGTTGGGATTATTGGGTACCTACCATGAAAACACAAGAATGGCCATCAGATGGGGGGGGGATCAACTTATATATCCCATACAAAAAAAGGGAAATGCAAAAGTATGCTCAAACTTTCGTACATTGGCACTTATTTCACATGCCACTAAGGCAGGGGTTGGAAACCTACGGCTCAGGAGCCAGATGTGGCTCTTTTCATGATTGCACCTGGCTCTCCAGAGCAGCCCGGGTCTCAGTTTCCCAGCATGCAGCGGGGAGGAGTGAGGCTCTTCCTTCCTTTCTTTCTCCCCTTCACCCTTTCCTTCTCTCCTTCCTTTTCTCTCCCTCTCTCCCCTTCCTTCTTTCCTCCATTCTCCCTCTTCCTTCCTTACTTCCTCCCCTTCACCCTTTCCTTCTCTCCTTCTTTTTCCCTCCCTCTCCCCTTCTTTCCTCCATTCTCCCTCTTCCTTCCTTCCTTCCTTCCTTCCCCTTCACCCTTTCCTTCTCTCCTTCCTTTTCCCTCCCTCTCTACCCTTTCTTCTTTGCTCCATTCTCCCTTTTCCTTCCTTCCTCTTCCTTCCTTCCTTTCTCCCCCTTCACCCTTTCCTTCTCTCCTTCCTTATTCCTCCCTCTTTCCCCTTCCTTCTTTCCTCCATTCTCTTCCTTCCTTCCTCCCCTTCACCCTTTCCGTCTCTCCTTCTTTTTCCCTCCCTCTCCCCTTCTTTCCTCCATTCTCCCTCTTCCTTCCTTCCTCCCCCTTCACCCTTTCCTTCTCTCCTTCCTTTTCCCTCCCTCTCTCCCTTCCTTCTTTCCTCCATTCTCCCTCTTCCTTCCTTCCTTCCTCCCCCTTCACCCTTTCCTTCTCTCCTTCCTTTTCCCTCCCTCTCTCCCTTCTTTCCTCCATTCTCCCTCTTCCTTCCTTCCTTCCTTCCTCTTCACCCTTTCCTTTTCCCTCACTCTCTCCCCTTCCTTCTTTCCTCCATTCTCCCTCACTCTTCCTTTCTTCCTCTTCTATTCTTTTCCCCAAGCCTTCCTTTCCTTCTCCTTCCTTTCTTTTCACTTCCCTCTCTCCCCTTCTTTCTTCTTTTCCCTTCATTATTTTACTTTCTCCTCGCTCCCTCTCCTTTCTTACCCCCGCCCTTTCCTTTCATCCCTTCCCATTTCCTTCTTTCTTTTCCCCTCCTTGTCTCTCTCCCACTTTTCTTTTCTTCCTTTTCCATAGTTTGGTCTTCTTTTCTTTCTTCCCCTCCTTTATTTCCTCTTTCTTTCCTTCCCCCTTCCTTCCTTCCGTCTTCTCTTCCTTCCCAGAGTCCTGAGCATGCCTTTTGCAGAGCCAGGTCTGAAGTGTCCAACCTTCCCAATGTCAGGCTTGGCTTCTGGTCAGGTGGAGAAAGGTTTGGACCGCCCGTACACGCAGGCCCGGCCTGCCCTGGTCCTCTCCACCTCCCTTGCTATGTGCTCCAGGCCCGGCAGGGCCCGCCATGCGCCGTTTTCCGTGGCCCTGGGTCGCTTTCTGGCAACTCCTTGGGTGGGGAGGGGTTTGTGGGAAATATTTCTTCACCCAGAGGGTCATTGGGTTATGGAACTCACTTCCAGAGGAGGTTTGTGACAGCGGTCAGCCTGGACAGCTTCAAGGCAGGATTAGACAGATTCATGGATACCAAGTGTATCGGTAGTTACTGAAAAGGACATCCAAGTGCCACCTCGGAGTTGGTTGAGGTAGGCAGGATTTCCCGGTACTGGTTGTGGGGGGTCGGGAGCAGGTCAGGGTTTTGCCCTCCCTTCTGCTCGAGATCCCCGTGTACAACTGGTGGGTCACTGTGTGACACAGAATGCTGGACTAGATGGGCTGAGGACCGATTCAGCATGGCTCTTCTTATGTTCTTATGTTCTTATGTGGCAGGAAATTGCCCCTGGATCGCAGAAAAGGGCGCGTGGCGGGCCAAGCCTGCCCTGGTCCTGCCCGCCTCCCTTGTTGTGTGTTTCGGGCCCGGTAAGGCCCGCCACGCACCGTTTTCTGTGGCCAGGGCCACTTTCTGGAAACTCATTGGGCAGGGAGGGAGGGGCCAGGCCTGCTGCGCCTGGGAGCCATAGAAAATCACCAAAAGATATGGCTTGCGAGCCATAGGTTCCCGACCCATGCCCCACAAGTATTCAAATTTGGGCATATCGGGTATGAAAATACATTCTCCATATCAGATATTGACATTATGATTCATAACAGTAGAAAAAATACAGTTATGAAGTAGAAACAAAGATAATTTTATGGTTGGCGGTCACCACAACATGAGGAACTGTATTAAGGGATTAGATTAGAAAGGTTGAGAAACACTGCCCTAAATGAACTGAAGATGTCACACTTTGGATATATCATGAGACAACATGTCTCACTGGAAAATACAATAATTCTGGGTAAAGCAGAAGGCAAAAAGAAGCCACAGAATGGATGGATTGAATCAGAGTCCTGAGTCTTTGAGGCTTAAGTAGTATAGTTGATGGCCAGGGCTTTTGGAGGGCTCTTATTCAAAGGGTGTTATAAGTCAACTATGACCTGGTAATAAATAACAATGACAATACTAGCTTTGCAAAAGAGTATCTGATTGAATTCCCTGCCTTCAGAGCTGCTCAACCTAAAAAGAGGCACTCTTTGAATAGCTAATTTAGATTGTAGGCACGGCAGAGGCAGTACAATGGTTTTTCTAAATTATGTCGGTTGAGCAAACTTTCAACCTTTAATTTCAGTGTGGGAGGACTGTTTGACACACTAGTCCTATGCATATTTACCAGGGAATATATCCCACTCTTTTTAATGGAGAATACGTCATAAATCGACAGCTGAACCATAAATAAACACATACGCATGCATAGGGCTGCAATCTAAATCATCATATAGATCCAGCAGCAGAGAAAAAAGAAACTTCAGAGATTATAAAACTTACTTTAAATACATACCGTGTTTCCCCGAAAGTAAGATAGCGTCTTACTTTCTTTTGACCCCCAAAATCCCCACTACGGCTTACTTTCGGGGTACGTCTTATATTGGGCGACGGTACCCCGAAAGTAAGACGAAAGTAAGACTTACCGCAGGCGGCATGGCGTGGCTTCCTGGCTGGGCGACGAGAGGCTCCCAGAGGGGCTCAAAAGGGGCCCGGAATCCTCCTCTTCCTTCCAGCGGCGCCTTCCATCCTCCTCCTCTTCCTCCCAGCGGCGCCTTTCCCTCTGCCGTTCCGCCCCTCCCTTCAGTGAAGGGAGGAGCGGCGGAGCCGCCGCCGCGGCGGAGGGAAGAAAGCACCGTGGAAGTCCCCGCGACGGCGACTCAGGCGTCTTTCCCGCGCCGCCCCCGCCGCCCGCACCTCAAACACGAGCGGGCGGCGGCAGCGCCTGAGCCGCCCTGCAGACGGGACTCCCGCTGGCGCCTTCTCCCTCTCACGGATCGCCCCCTCCCTTCACTGAAGGGAGGAGGCGAGCCGCCACCAACGAGAGGGAGAAGGCGCCGGCGAAGTCCCCTCGCAGGGCGACTCAGGCGCGCCCCCCAGGTACGGCTTATAAGTTTATTCCTCTGACACCCCCGATACGTCTTACAATCGGGGGTGTCATACTTTTGGTGAAACACGGTATATATATCTTCTCCTAGCTACTGACTAGGGCTTTCAGAGAGTTGTAATCCAAAAAGTAAAGTTGCCAAGCTCTAAAAAAAAAAAGTGGGCCAGTTCCTTTCAAATAGTGCAAACACTGTTAATAGACATACTCTGATAAAACTTAATAAGAAAAGTCTGTTGTTGTAAAATTGGATTTTTTCCCCCTTTTGACCACAGATAAATGTGCAAAGGGCTTACAGTTTCTAAGTATACCAGAAAAGGCCACAATAGGGAACAAAAGCACAGGTTTCTGAATGGAGACCCTGTTGTTTACATGGGATAAACAACATGCATTATTTACATGCAATATTGCTAATGATATTGCAATATAATCTATACATATAATAAAAGAGAATGTTTGTATGCGTGCGTAGGGCGGAAGTGTGGAGGGCGGATATGTGGCAGCTTTCTGATTGGCTCCCACTGTGGGAGAATTTGCATAACAGACGCTGATTGGCCAGCACCACCAACATTCCGACACTCTAAAGTGGCAGAGCGGGGTAAGGAAAAGGCCTGAGGCAGTCAGGCATGGTGGGAGTTTAAGGCCAAAACACTTTGCGGACCCCAACAATGACAGAACAAGACCAAATGTGGCACACAGAACCCACTCAAGACCCACTCTACATTCTGATGCAGTTTGAGGGAGGATGGAACATGGATGATGGGACTCGCAGTACTTTAACTCAATTCCTTGGAGCATTGTGGCCCACACCAATGACGGATCAGGACCAAACTTAGCACACAGAGGCCCAATGGCCCACTTTACAACCTGGTGTGGCTTAGGGCAGGATGGGCAACAAATGATGGGATTTGCAGTACCTTCACCTGATTCACTCCCCACAGAAAACTGTAGCCCCTACAAATGACAGACCAGGCCCAAACTTGCCACACAGAGTACTCATGACACACTCTACATTCTCCTGCAGTTCTAAGGGGGAATGGACCATGGATGATGGGACTTGCAGTACCTTCAGTAATTTCACGACACCACTGCAACTCCCAATAATGATGGATCAAGGCCAAACTTGCCACACATAGCCCCCACGGCCCACTCTACATCCTGGTGCAGTTGAGAGGAGGACAGACCACAGATGATGGGACTTGCAGTACCTTCAGTAATTTCATGATGCCACTGCAACTCCCAATAATGATGGATCACAGCCAAACTTGGCAGACAGAGCCTCCATGACCCACTCTACATCCTGGTGCTGTTTGGACCATGGATAATGGGACTCACAGTGCCTTTACTAACTTCCTGACACAACTGCGAGCCACATAAATAACTGCTAAAGACCAACTAATACCTTTCTGAAATTACCCGGGCACCGCCGGGTCCCCAAGCTAGTATAGTATAATATGAGTATCGTATAATATATTGTATATACATTGATACAATATAATACTACTAATGATATTGTGATATTATAATTGTATATTTGTTTTACATGCAATATTGCTAATGATATTGCGATATAGTATAGTATAATATGAGTATGATATAATATATTGTATATACATTGATTGTTGTAGTAGAGCCTGAGGATCTTGTTGCTCCTGGTAGTAGAGAGTTGGGTGGGGCTGATTCTTCAGCATCTAGCAGTAGTATGGAACTGGGTGGGGCTGATGATAGCTATTCTATGTCTCAAAGGGGAAGCAAAAGGCTTACTCGTGAGCAAAGTGCAGAAGAGATCTCTCAGTGCAAAAGAAGAAGGCAAATACTTACAGAGCCTATGGATGAAGAATCTTTTGAGGGCTTCCCTGGGAAAGATGGGAGTCAGAGTGAAGGGAGTACTTCGGATGAAGAGCCAGAAATGGACTGAGCCAGGGTGAGGGAAGTTCAGGCTGTGTGTGAGGAACCCACAAGCAGTGACACCTTTTTGGGGTTCTCTGGTGATGATGAATGGCCCTCGGGCTATCCTGATGAATGCTGGGGAGACCTAAGTCTTGACAGGAAATGGAATACCTGGAGAGGATCTGCAGCTACTGAGACAACAGCAGCTGAGCCTGTTGATGACGGGGCATTGTCAAGCTCGGGTGGGTCCAAAGTGGAAGGCTAATAAAATGTGGGCTTTGAGACGCTTCACTTTGCAGCTGGCAAGGTGTTGCATTTGGACTGGTATCTTGTTTCCTGTATCTTGGATCCTGTACGGAGTAACGTGAGTTGGGAAATCTGCTTTGTTTTTCGGGGCTGGCATGCTGCTGTTCCAGCTGGGGTTGTGGGAGTTTCATGGTTGTACTTTTTGTGTATAGTTCGCTGCTGCCCGTACCACATTCGGCGTGGTTTGAACTCCTTTGATCTACTGTGAGTGCCAGATGCTGACTGCCTGCAAGATGGGGTATAGTATGGATGGGGGTGGAATGTGGGCTGTTTTACAGGGATTACATTGTGTAATTATTCCCATGCATTAGCTGCTGAGCTGCTGCTCTGGATTTTTGGCCTGCCTCCTCCCTCTGTTTTGACCCGGTATCCGTGACAACACTTGAAGCTCAACCCTTTGGACTGCCTATTCGTGATGACCAGGACTGCATATGGACGCTGTGTTTGATCTTACTACTTTTGTGTTTCTCTTGTTAATTACTGCTCAAAGACTGTTTGTTTTGTGCCAAAGAAGGCTATTTTTCAGTTAAGTTAGTTAAGTGCTAGTCAAGCACAGTGATTAAGTGGACAATAAACTCTTTTTCACACCTACTTGTGACGGGCTGTTAAGCGGCGTTT
Source organism: Anolis apletophallus (assembly GCA_030556195.1). Classification (NCBI taxonomy): domain Eukaryota; kingdom Metazoa; phylum Chordata; class Lepidosauria; order Squamata; family Anolidae; genus Anolis; species Anolis apletophallus. Next base: position 183,628,100 of record JARBWK010000004.1, read on the forward strand.
GATTTCGACATTGATACAATATAATACTACTAATGATATTGTGATATTATAATTGTATATTTGTTTTACATGCAATATTACTAATGATATTGCGATATAATGTTATAGTGCAACGTGATGTGTAGTACTGATAATGTGCTATCGCAGTAATGTAGTTTGTTGTATTCCCAGTTTGCTGTAAGCCGCTCTGAGTCCCCTTCGGGGTTGAGAAGGGTGGCATATTAATACAGTTAAATAAACAAACAAACATCTTGCCCACCTTGTATCATCATGAATAATGTTTCCAGAGCTGAGAGAAAGAGTGACGCACATAGCCTTCTCTATGCAGTGTATATCTAATTCTCTGGTCATGATTTTAGTACACATTCGCTAGGACAGTGTTTCCCAACCATTTTTGAGCCGCGGCACACTTTTTACATTTGCAAAATCCTGGGGCACACCACCAACCAAAATGACACAAAATGACACTCTAACACAGTCATACATATAGTGAATATGTTTTTAAATGTATTTATATACCCAGTGTGAAACCTGGGCCTGTTTCAATGAACTCAACGTAGGTATCCTGGCAGGAAAGGCAGAAAGACACAAACTTCCCACACAGAACTCCCATAACCAAGAGAAAATGCTATAAGAGTTTGGTGGGCATTGACCTTGAGTTTTGGAGTTGTAGTTCACCTATATCCAGAGAGCACTGTAGACTGAAACAATGTTGGATCAGGACCAAACTTGGCATGAATACTCAATATGCCCAAATGTGAACACAGATGGAGTTTGGGGAAAATAGACCTTGACATTTGGGAGTTGTAGTTGCTGGGATTTATAGTTCCCCTATAATCAAAGAGCATTCTGAACCCCACCAATGATAGAACTGGACCAAACTTCCCACACAGAACCCCCAGGAGGCCGCTACTTGGAGAAAGGGAGGCGGGCCTTCCCAATCCATGTGTTTGCAATTTTGTGCCTTTATCGAGGTAGGTTTCTTAGGGTTTTTATACTTCAACACACTAGACTCCCCCCCCCCCCCCCGGGAGGTTCCAATTTCCCACGGCACACCTGATGATCTCTCACGGCACACTAGTGTGCCCTGGCACACTGGTTGGGAAACACTGTGCTAGGACATAGAAACGTGTTTAGCGGCATTGACTTAGTACTATATGGACCCACCATTCTTGAGTTGTTTGAACTACACAGCAGTAAATAATCTTGACCCTTAGGGCATGATCTGGAGGACAGAATGGGCTCTGAAAATATCAAAGTTGCCTACCTTTGCTGTAGATATTATTTACTCTACTTCTTTCTACCCAAGCTGGCACTTTAAACCACAACTATAAAAAGTGGTCTAAAGCTGAAATAGCTTTCCTGGGGCTTTAATCTTCAAGCACTGTCTGAAAAATGTCACTTCACTGTTGGTACTATCATTGTTTCCTTGGCTTTTCCAGAGATGATTACCTACAGCTTTCTCTAGGCAGGTAGCATTATGGGTAATAAATCCAGCATGAATCCCAGCACAGTCAAGCAAATTGGCCAGGTTTGTAATGGCCAGATTCATTCTGTTAAAATGCAAGGTAGCAATTTTAAGACACACTTAAGACGGAGAGTTCAAAAGGCATTAGAAGTCTGCAAGTTGGAATGAGTTAGCAAGATAGAAAGGGATCCTTTGCAAGAAGCACAGTCTCTCAGACTAGGTTCAAAGACCAAGCATTAACTATTGTTTCCTGATATAGATGTCAAGACGAGGTCACCGAGATGGAACCTTGCTGTACTCAGCCGTCCGAGCATACTGCCGACCAGCCATGCTCTGCGGTCGAGTTCCCTAGTGCAGTGTTTTTCAACCTTTTTTGAGCCGCGGCACATTTTTTACATTTACAGAATCCTGGGGCACACCACCAACCAAAATGACACAAAATGACACTCTAACACAGTCATACATATAGTTAATATGTTTTTTAATGTATTTATACATTCAGTGTGAAACCTGGGCCTGTTTCAATGAACACAACATAGGTATCCTGGCAGGAATGGCAGAAAGACACAAACTTCCCACACAGAATTCCCATAACCAAAAGAAAATACTATAAGAGTTTGGTGGGCATTGACCTTGGGTTTTGGAGTTGTAGTTCACCTATATCCAGAGAGCACTGTGGACTCAAACAATGTTGGATCAGGACCAAACTTGGCATGCATACTCAATATGCCCAAATGCGAACACAGATGGAGTTTGGGGAAAATAGATCTTGACATTTGGGAGTTAGTTTCTGGGATTTATAGTTAACACACAATCAAAGAGCATCCTGAACTCTTGCAACAATGGAATTGAACCAAACTTGGCCTATTGAACTCTCATTACCAACAGAAAGTACTGAAAGGGTTTGCTTGGGAATTGACCTTGAGTTTGAAAGTTGTAGTTCACCTACACCCAGAGAGCACTGTGGGCAGGAGGGGGAAGAAAGGGTATTGGAGGTTCCCATTTCCCATGGCACACCTGATGATCGCTCATGGCACACTAGTGTGCCACGGCACACTGGTTGGGAAACACTGCCCTAGTGGACCAGGCATGCTGGCGGACGAGTGACCAGGCATGCCTGGATGTCACCGGCAGCTTGGCTTGGGCCCCGGGGCCCCTACTCCGTTGCCGTGACTGCCTGATGTTGAACCCTGAACACGATGGACACTCTTGATGACGCCGAGAGGTGGAGACCTTCTTCCTCCCTCTTCGGTCCGAGCCAGAAGAAACGACTGCGCAGGGACCGGAGAAGACGCCGGAAGAGGAAGCCAAGGGAACTTCCGACTTCCGGTCCGTCAATGGACCATCCGGAGTCAACAGCCTTCCAGGAGAGATGCGTTCCCAAGGCATTGGTCCTTTCTCCGGCTAACAAAGTCTGCTCGAAGACTCATCGAGACCATCGAGTCACCCCCAATAACTCTGGGGTGACCGCTGAAATTCGGAACAGTCTTAGAACAAGCCCGGACTCTCTTTTGAGGAAGGGTAAGGTCAAGAAATACAGATCTAGAGCCTTTTGGGGACTGGGGTTTGGGAGCTGGGTTACATCCAGCTCCCATAGCCCTACGGCTGGGACTTATAAGACTCAGCCCCATGGCCCTACAAATGGGACTAGGAAGACTTAGGTCACCATGGCCTGCCTCCGATTGTTCCCTCCTTGAGCCCTGCAACAATAGCTCAGCTACGATTAGCTGGGAATGACACAATGTATTTGTTTGTAGTAAATAGTATATGTTTTGTTTGTGTATTTCATAATTGTTGTATCTGCTTGTTATTTTTACTTCTATTTTGCTGTAAACCGCTCCGAGCCCTCGGGGAGTGGCGGTCTAGAAATGTGAACTAATAAATAAATAAATAAAGACAAAAACTGTTGGGTGCCAAAGTGAAAGTGAAGCTGGCAAGGGGAGCACGTGCGTAATGCCACTCAACTCCTTGCAGTTTTAAAAGGTCTTGTTGTAGTTCAGCCTTAGATCGTGCCTGCACCTGATGTCACTAGGGATTCTGGGCCTGCAAGCCAGCAGGAGATTTCTGGGGATCCTGGGCAGCAGGAGATTTTAAGCCCTCAAACTGAGTGGTCTTTTGAAGGCCACATTCCAGAAAGGGGCCCAGAGAAGTCATTCACTAGGGAAACAAGGTCAGAGTCAGAAATGAGCTCAGAGATTCTAGGTGGACAGACTAATGAGCCGATAGATAGGAGATTTACGTTTCGTGAATACAGGGCTGCTCAGCAGAGTTTGCGAAGGTCAAAATGCTTGTTGACCAAAAAGTTGTTAGTTTCCTAGGGGAAAAGATATTATTTTCAGCCGATATTAGCAAGGCCAGAGGGCTTTTTCAGCAGTCGGGTCAACATTGATGTTTGAGGATACATCTCTTGACAAGTTGAGCCTGCTAAGGGATTTCTAGTTCCATGTTCCTGTTTCTCATGTTCCATGCTTCCAAGTTTCAAAGTTTGTTTCTGTGGTATTTCAGCCTGGTATTCATGTACATGTTGGGGATGATGGGATGGCTAGGGCTGAGGAGGATGCTAGTGATGTTGATGTGAATTCTGAACTGCAAAGTAATGCATAGCCCGTCGATCCTGTAACTTGTTGCAATTGGCCTTATATTGTTTTATATTGGCATGCCCTGCCGGCACGCCAGGTTTTAACGTATTGTTAGGTTGGGTGCATTTTATGTGTTTTAATCTTGTTTTAATGTGTTGTTTTATATATGCTTGTTGTGAGCCGCCCCGAGCCTTTTGGGAGTGGCGGCCCAGAAATCCAATAAATAAATAAATAAATAAATAAAAAATAAATAAATAAAGTGAAATGTCTGACGAGTCTAGTTCTCCTGAGAACAGCTCCGTTCCTATGGTTGTAGATGAACATTCCTGTGTAGAAGGAGATAACAGCCAGGCCGAGATTGGGACACCTGGAGATTTTAATGAGGCTCCTTCTGAGACTCCTTTTGACCGTTGGGATAACATTCACACTTCTAGGCGTGATGCCAGTTTGAGGCGGAGTGGGCGGCTGGCAAATCAAAAGTAATTTTCCCTTTATTAGAGCTAGCTAGAAAATGAGCTTTCAGACTTCAAGCTTCGTTTGGATGTGTTTCACATTATCTTGTCTCCAAGCTTTTGCCTGGCCTAGGACTGGGCCTGTTTGCTCCTGATTGATGCCTTGTTCTTCCCAGCTCTATGCCTTGTTTTGATTTTATATCCAGCTCTATGCCTTGTTTTTGATACTAGAAACTATTTGAACTGCACTTTTACCAAACTACAAACCCATGATTCCATAACATTAAGCCATAACAATCAAACTGCATTCATTCTACAGAGTAGATGCACCCTCAATCACTATGCTATTAGCCACCTCAAAGGTCTTATTTATTTATTTATTATTTTATTTACATCATTTATATTCCGCCCTTCTCACCCCGCAGGAGACTCAGGGCGGATAACAATGCACATATACAGGCAAACATTCAATGCCATTTGACATACAACATATATAGACAGACATAGAGGCAATTTAACATTCCAGCTTCTGACCACCAGGAGGAGCTGTCGCATTTCTTCATTCTTTTTGTGTACTTCCTGGAGAATTTATGGCCTCGTAAATCAGTTAAATCAGTGATTCCCAAAGTTTTTTGGCCTACCGCCCCCTTTCCATAAAAAAAATTACTTAGCGCCCCCCTAGGAGTTAATTTTTAAAAAAAATTTAATAGCAATTAAACAGAAAGATATATGTATTAATGTTTCTTCCTGTTTCGTAAAATATAGTAAAGAAAGGTGTAAATTACAAACATTGAATTCCAGAAATAATCACAAAAAACAACATGTTTGGGAGAGTATGAGCAAGGGATGATGGGATTTGCAGTACCTTCAGCCAATTCAGCTCTGACTTCCACAGACCACTAAGATCCCCATGAGTGACTGATCTGGATCAAATGGCAACACCTGCCCAGGGATCACGCGCTTGCGACTGTGTCCCTGCGAGTTGGAATCCCCGGGCAGGCATTGCCGTGGAAACCACAGCGCATGCCTCCTTCCTCTCGTCAACCCCACCCATGGCGCAGTCCTGAGTATTGCACGTAACCCTGCAAGTGGCAAGCCTGGCTCATGCCACCGCCCCCTTACAGGGGTTCAGCGCCCCCCAAATTCTCCTGAGCCTCCCAGCGCACCCTTGGATAACCCCACTGCCCACCAGGGGGTGGTACTGCCCACTTTGGGAACCATTGAGTTAAATTTAGCTTCCCCACACAGCATGGTACCTAAATTTCCTACTTGACAGATGAAAATGTCTTTCGGATTGCAAAGGTCGACAACAAGCTACACAATTAAGAACATAAGAACATAAGAAGAGCCGTGCTGAATCGGGCCTCAGCCCATCTAGTCCAGCATTCTGTGTCACACAGTGGCCCACCAGTTGTACACAGGGATCTCGAGCAGAAAGGAGGGCAAAACCCTCACCTGCTCCCGACCCCCCACAACCAGTACCCGGGGAAATCCTGCCTGCCTCAATCAACACAGAGGTGGCACTTGGATGTCCATTTCAGTAGCTACTGATTCCCTTGGTATCAATGAATCTGTCTAATCCTGCCTTGAAGCTGTCCAGGCTGACCGCTGTCACAACCTCCTCTGGAAGTGAGTTCCATAACCCAATGACCCTCTGGGTGAAGAAATATTTCCCTTTATTAGTCCTAACTTTCCTACCTTGGAGCTTCAGGGAGTGCCCCCTAGTCCTAGTGTTGTGTGACAGAGAAAATATTTTTTCTTTATTCACCTTTTCTATCCCATGCATGATTTTCTACACTTCGATCAAGTCACCTCTTAAACGCCGTCTTTCAAGGCTGAAAAGACCAAGGCGTTGCAACCTGGTTTCATAAGGGAGCTGCTCCATCCCTTGGATCATTTTAGTTGCCCTTTTCTGTACCTTTTCCAGTTCCGTTATACCCTTCTTAAGGTGCGGAGACCAGAATTGTACACAGTACTCCAGATGTGGCCTCACCATAGATTTGTAGAGAGGCAATACAACATTTGCCGACCTATTTTTGATTCCCTTCCTGACAATTCCAAGCATAGAATTTGCTTTTTTCGCTGCTGCTGCGCACTGGGTTGACATCTTCATTGAGCTGTCCACCAAAACCCCAAGATCCCTTTCCTGGTTTGTCTCGGAAAGCTTTGATCCCATCAGTTGATAAGTGTAGTTGGGGTTCTTTGCCCCGATGTACATGACTTTACACTTGTTTAGGTTAAAATGCATTTGCCACTTTGTTGCCCATTCACTCAATTGGTCGAGAGCTGACCCTGACCCGGGCAAGCCTCAAACTCATGACCTTCTGGTCAGTAGAGATCTTATGCAGCTGACATCCAGCCAGGTGCGCCACATTCCCGGTGATAAACAACCAAGGTGAAGAAAGTATAGAAGAAAAGGAAGAACAGAAGAAAGCTTTACATAGAGGGAAAATACCAGGAACAACCTTGTTCTTACACTACATGCCTAGCACCATGAACAGGTACTACTGGGCACCTACTAAGAGCCATAGCACAGTGGAAGTCCACTGATAAGACACTTTAGCCCTCCTTTGCTACACATTGCTTGTCCACTGACTTCCCACTCTGGACCAGACAAAAGTAATGGTGAGAAGAAAAAAGGCTTGGCTTGTTTGCTTTCTGGTTTACTGCTGACCAATTAATCAGAGGATCACAAATATATGGAAGAAGAGCAAAAACAGCTGGTGATAAATGAAGTATATGTATACAGGGAGTTCATTGGAAGTGTCTTGGGCATAGATCATTAAACACCAAAAGCCAGTGCCACAGTCCACAAATGATATCCTTCAAAACAAGGAGAAATGCAAATAGCAATGCCTTACCGCGTACATGTCCTTGCTGACTCCTAAATACTTTCCATTCCCACAGCCAACATCAGCCACAATTGCCCCATGTGGTAAAGCTCTGAGGAATTCAACGACTCGTGGCCACGGACTGTGCCTGGTCCCGCTGAAATGCAGGGCGATCTGTTCATACACGTCATGGACGTACTCTTTCTCCAGCTTTGAGGCTTCACTTTCACTGTCAGGGAATGAAGGTGCTGTGCACTGGCTGTCACACACTGAAGGATAAGCTGGAGAGAAGAGAGGAAAAGATAAGTTATTTATTATTAAAGGAAATGCAGTACTTTTTGTTGTTGTATGCTTTCATTTCTGACTTATACCCTACAGCAGGGGTGCCCACACTTTTTCAGCATGGGAGCTACTTAAAAAAAAACCGAGTCAAGAAGATCTACCTTGAGCGCGCGCGTGCCGCTCCTCCCGCTGCCGGCTCCTCCCGCGGGGAATTGCGGGAACGACGGAGCGCGAGGCGGGGCCTTCGAAAGCCCCGCCTCGCGCTCCCTCGTTCCCGCTGCCAGCTCCTCTCCCGCGGGGAATTGCAGGAACGACGAAGCGCAAGGCGGGGCCTTCGAAAGCCCCGCCTCGTGCTCCCTTGTTCCCGCAATTCCCCGCTGCCAGCTCCTCCCGCGGGGAATTGCGGGAACAACGGAGCGCGAGGCGGGGTCTTCGAAAGCCCCGCCTCGCGCTCCTCATTCCTGCTTCCGGCTCCTCCCGCGGGGAATTGCGGGAACGATGGAGCGCGAGGCGGGGTCTTCGAAAGCCCCACCTCGCGCTCCCTCATTCCTGCTTCCGGCTCCTCCCGCGGGGAATTGCGGGAACGACGGAGCGCGAGGCGGTGTCTTCGAAAGCCCCACCTCGCGCTCCCTCATTCCTGTTTCCGGCTCCTCCCGAGGGGCATTGCGGGAACGACGGAGCACGAGGCGGGGCCTTCGAAAGCCCCACCTCGCACTCCCTCGTTCCCGCTGCTGGCTCCTCCCACGGGGCATTGAGGGGGCAATGCGAGCGAGGGGTGGGAGTCATGGCCCCCATTCCCAGCGCCGCTCTCTGCCATGACTCCCACCCCTCGCTCGCTGAAGCCGCACGGAGGAGGAGGAGCATGAGTGGTGGACGGGCTTCAGTGGGTGGGGCTCCTCCTCTGCGCAGCGAGTCATGGTGGATTGGAGGCTGGCTGGGGAAACGGCCGAAGGAGGCGGCGCCCCAGCCCCTTCTTCATTTTCTTCGCCGCCGCCCGGCCCTTCCACCCCCAAGCAGCAGGACTTCGGCCATAAGCTCCATTTCAACATTGCAACTGTTACGCTCAAGTGCCTGTGACCTCAAACAAGATATCAAAATAAACATCTTTGTTCTTTGTTCGTACACATTTGCCCCAAGGTGTCTCAATCCATAATTAAGAAGGGAAACAGAGTATCCCTAATGGTGGCAGCGAAGACTGAGAGAAGTCTCCACACATATTGATTAACCTGGGGGGAGAAATCAAATAGGAAGGGATCACCCTTCCTGAAGACGGTTTCACATTAAATTTGGTGGCAGCTTAAAACCCCAGGTGTTTTCTCATTATTTGGTGGCAGCGGTGGGATAGCCAGCCCTGCCTCAGTGGTCAGAAGAGAGAGTGGAGACGGTTGGTTCTCCACAGTTTGAAAGAACAGATCTTCACGTTAGAACATCCAGTCTAATTTCTTAGATATGGTTACCATTGCTTTCTATGGGCAAATAGAGGGCTACTGGTATGTGGCATATGTTCTGTATCTCAAAAACTAGAGCTGATAGGGGAAAACTGCTGCAATTTCTGAAATCAGCAGATCAAATATATCCAGAAACAGGTCTAACATTTGAGGCACCAAAATGTGTGTTGGCCAGTGTTATTTTTCCTCCTCACAGTATGAAATTAGTTCATTAATGACAAGCCGGGCCCCTCCTTGTGATTCCCATCAACACATGTATAGAGCCCAACATCTGAGATCCAAAACTTACCACACTTGCACGGTCCTCGCCTCACTTTCCTGAAGGTGAAAGATGTCCGCGTCACTCTCTTGTTTAAAGTCAAATCTCCAATGTCAGCAGTGACTGTTCCAACGTTCGGCTCTTGAGACGCTTGAACAATGTCAAATTTCCTAGGTGTGATGCTTTAAAACAGAGCATAGGTCAATGATGGGGTTGATGTAATATCTTTTAATTTTTTGCTTTCAATGTTTTGATGCTATTCTCTTCAAATAAAATAGCATCAAAGAATTTTTTTCTTGAAAAATCCACAAAATGGCGAGTCAGGTGACTGAATATTAATGGTGAACAGAAACACTCATTTGCCACATGCTCTCATTTGCATCTTTCATAGAATGATTCTTGCTAGTGGCAGAGCCAACACAATGCTGGCTTGGCACTGTCCCCTCAAGGCTGGAGCAGCTGCAGGGAGTGCCGAAGCCGGGGGAGGGGTCGGAGCCAGGCTGCGCCATGCCCCGCCCCCCTCCCCTGGCTTCGTCACTCACAGCAGCTGCTCCAGCCTTGAGGGGGGGGCAGTGCCAAGCCAGAGGTGGCAGAGCCAGCACAATGCTAGCTTGGCACTGTCCCCTCAAGGCTGGAGCAGCTGCTGGGAGTGCCGAAGCCGGGGAGAGGGGGAGGAGCAAGGCCGCGCCATGCCCAGCCCCCTCCCCCCAGCTTCAGCTCTCCCAGCAGCTGCTCCAGCTTTGAGGGGGCAGTGCCAAGCCAGCGGTGGCAGAGACAGCACAATGCTGGCTTGGCACTGTCCCCTCAAGGCTGGAGCAGCTGCTGGGAGTGCCGAAGCCGGGGGAGGGGGCAGAGCCAGGCCGCGCCATGCCCCGCCCCCTCCCCCCAGCTTCAGCTCTCCCAGCAGCTGCTCCAGCCTTGAGGGGGCAGGGCCAAGCCAGCGGTGGCAGAGCCAGCACAATGCTGGCTTGGCACTGTCCCCTCAAGGCTGGAGAAGCTGCTGGGAGTGCCGGCCGGGGGGAGGTCGGAGCCAGGCGCGCCATGCCCCGCCCCTCTCCCCAGCTTCAGCTCTCCCACAGCTTCTCCAGCCTTGAGGGGCAGTGCCAAGCCAGCGGTGCCAGAGCCAGCACAGTGCTGGCTTGGCACTGGTCCCTCAAGGCTGGAGCAGCTGCTGGGAGTGCCGAAGCCTGGGGAGGGGGCGGAGCCAGGCCGTGCCATGCCCTGCCCCCTCCCCCCAGCTTCAGCTCTCCCAGGAGCTGCTCCAGCCTTGAGGGGGCAGTGCCAAGCCAGCGGTGGCAGAGCCAGCACAATGCTGGCTTGGCACTGTCCCCTCAAGGCTGGAGCAGCTGCTGGGAGTGCCGAAGCCGGGACAGGGGTCGGAGCCAGGCCGCACCATGCCCTGCCCCTCCCCCCCCAGCTTCAGCTCTCCAGCAGCTGCTCCAGCCTTGAGGGGGCAGTGCCAAGCCAGCGGTGGCAGAGCCAGCACAATGCTGGCTTGGCACTGTCCCCTCAAGGCTGGAGCAGCTGCTGGGAGTGCCGAAGCCTGGGGTAGGGGTCGGAGCCAGGCCGTGCCATGCCCCGTCCCCTCCCCCAGCTTCAGCTCTCCCAGCAGCTGCTCCAGCCTTGAGGGGGCAGTGCCAAGCCAGCGGTGGCAGAGCCAGCACAATGCTGGCTTGGCACTGTCCCCTCAAGGCTGGAGCAGCTTCTGGGCGTGCTGAAGCCAGGGGAGGAGCCAGGCCACGCCATGCCCCTCCCCTGCTTTAGCTCTCCCACAGAGGAGCATGAGCGATGGACGGGCATCAGTGGGAGGGGCCCTTCCTCCGCGCGGCTTCAGCAAACGAGGGGTGGGAGTCATGGCGGATTGGAGGCTGGCTGGGGAAACGGCCAAAGGAGGCGGCGCCCCGGCCCCTTCTTCTTTTTCTTCGCCGCCGCCCGGCCCTTCCTCCTCCCCCAAGCAGCAGGAGTTCGGCAGGAGGAGGGGGGAAGGAAGTGGGGCTTTTCTCGCGGCATAGCAGGAGGTCCGTCACGGCACACTAGTGTGCTGCGTCACAGCGGTTGGGAAACACTGCTCTATTTGATGGATCAATGAGAAGGAAAGACGGGGTGAGTCTCCCTTTCTCAGACAAATATGAAGAATGCCACATTTTTCTAATGCCAAGCTTTAGTCTCATCTCGTGATTCAGCTGCACTACTCCAGAATTTGTCTCTAGGAGAAAACCAGAATGCCCTCCAGAGGACTAACTTGCACTGAAAGCCCCACAAAATTGCTGACTTCAAAGTCAGCACACGACTCTCAGCAAGACAAGCATCCAGCCTGTTATTGACTTCCACTGCTCAAAAGCTGAGTTCAGCTCTGCCAGAATGAACTACAAAAAGGCAAGAAAATATACTTCTTTCCAACCTAAAGCAAAGCATAGCTAAAACGTTCCTACAGATTCACGATATATGCATTATTTCAAGCATCCTTTGAAATTTCTAAATCTTATTATCACTTTCAGGCAAAGATGGAGATCCCTTTTTCGCCTGGGAAACTATATTTGGAAATTGTAGGGGGGTCTTAGCTGAGGTCTAAAGCACAGGGCCAAAACAGGGTGGCAAGGCTGGGTGTAATTTTCACCAATATGCACATTTGTCAAACTCAAAGCAGAGTTCAATTCTACGAACATCTAACTACTGCAAATGGGTGACTCTATGATAACTTCAAGCAGAATTCATTCATTTCCATAGGGCTCACTATTATCTTTTTAAAGTGTTTATTTAAATACACCAACCATATATACTACAAACATATGCACTACAACCTCTCCATTCTCAAAGAAGAAGACAGCATATATATACGCTATCGTACTAATGGTAGCTTGTTCAACTTAAGCCGCCTGAGGGCTCGCACTAAGACTCTAAACTATCTAGTCCGTGAGCTGCTTTTTGCAGACGATGCTGCCCTTGTCGCCCATTCAGAAGCAGCTCTTCAGCGCCTCACATCCTGCTTTGCAACAGCTGCAGAGCTGTTTGGGCTGGAAGTCAGCCTGAAGAAAACGGAAGTCCTCTACCAGCCCGCACCACAGGAAGAACACCACCACCCCCACGTCAGCATAGGCAAATCTGTGCTTAAGTCCGTTCAGCAGTTCACCTCCCTGGGAAGCATCATCTCTTCAGACACCAAAACCGATAAAGAGATAGATCACAGATTAGCAAAGGCATAGAGTGCATTTGGAAGGCTTCACAAAAGAGTCTGGAGCAACAAACACCTGAGGCAAAGCACCAAAATCAGTGTGTACAGAGCTATCATGGGTCACCTATCGCCAACACCTATGACTCCTCGAACGCTTTCATCAGCGCTGTCTTCGCACAATCCTAAATATACACTGGACTGACTATGTGACGAATGTTGCTGTCCTTGAGAAAGCAGGGATCACCAGTATTGAAACCATGCTATTGAAAACACAACTGCGCTGGGCAGGGCACCTCTCTAGGATGGAGGACCACCACCTCCCAAAGATATTACTCTACGGTGAACCTGCCACAGGTCAACGCAAGAGAGGCGCCCCCAAAAAGAGATATAAGGACTCCCTGAAACAACATCTCAGGTTCGGCTAGATTGATCACCAACAATGGTCCACCCTGGCCTCACATTGGGAGGCATGGAGATGCACTATCCATAATGCTGCGGCCTCTTTCGAGAAGACATGCTGAACAGGTCTCGAAGACAAACGACAACGCAGAAAGAACCGCAACTTGGAAACAACATCACCCAAGGAGACTTTCTGCTGTGCTTTCTGCAACCAGACTTGCCTATCTCAGACTGGCCTTTTTAGTCATCAACGCACTTGTAAAAAATGTGGGATGAGTCCTTCCTAAAGATTCTTTGTTCGCGAAATAATGCAGAGAGAGAGCGATACACTACAAACATATACACATACACATACCTAGACAGCCCACCACTTACTCCACAACCCACTCACCACCTTGACTTCCGTCAATAATCCACGTTGTATTTATGCACATCTTATTTATTCCTCTATATTTCTGGTTCAATAAATTCCTCTTGTTTTTATTTCTTTAACTCTCCCGCAAAGTATGCTAAGACCAGCTTCCAGTTTCTTTCAAATGTTTTGTGATTTTCATATTACAAATTGCTAGAAATCTTAGCCATCTGTGCATAACCCCACAGTTTCTCCTTCCAAATTTTGATGCTTAATTTTTTGTTCTCCCCTTTCCAATCTTTGGCAATTGTAATTCGTGCAGCCGCAAAACAGTACAGACAAATTTCTCTTTCTGTTTGCTCTAATCCTGTGTTTTTCAACCTTTTTTGAGCCACGGCACATTTTTTACATTTACAAAATCCTGGGGCACACCACTAACCAAAATGACACAAAATGACACTTTGACACAGTCATACATATAGTTAATATGTTTTTAAATGTATTTATACACTCAGTGTGAAACCTGAGCCTGTTTCGATGAACACAACATAGATATCCTGGCAGGAATGGCAGAAAGACACACACGAAGGTCTTGCTCAATTTATAGTTAACACACAATCAAAGAGCATCCTGAACTCTTGCAACAATGAAATTGAACCAAACTTGGCATATTGAACTCTCATTACCAACAGAAAGTACTGAAAGGGTTTGCTTGGGAATTGACCTTGAGTTTGGAAGTTGCAGTTCACCTACACCCAGAGACCACTGTCGACTCAAACAATGTTATGTTATGTTGTTGTTTGTTTTCTATCCAGAATCCCAATGTGGGAAGGAGGCTCACCACTTTAAGGTCCCTAAAACAGGCATGGGAAAACTTCGGCCCTCTGGGTGCTTTGGACTTCAACTCCCACCATTCCTAACAGCCTGAGGCCCTTTCCTGCTTAAGTGGCTGAGGGGGGAAAGGAAAAGGGCCAGAGGCTGCTAGGAATGGTGGGAGTTGGAGTCCAAAACACCTGGAAGGCCCAAGTTTGCCCATGCCAGCTTTCAACAGAGACCTCTTCCTCCCCCTCCCCCTTCACGCCCAATCTTCCCCCTCCTGCCGAACACTTACTTTTCCTTCTACACTGCTGCTTCTGCCACCATTTTGATCCGAGGGGGCAGCGTGAGCGTGTTCAGGAGGGGAGGGGGGAGGGAGGAAGACGTGACCCGTGCGGGCGCTACTGCGCAGATTCGCCCCAGAGCAAAGCGAGGCAAAGGCTGGGAAGAAGGGAGCCCGAGTGGAGAAGAAAAAGTGTTCAGCAGGAGGGGGAAGAAAGGGTATGGGAGGTTCCAATTTCCCACGGCACACATGATGATCGCTCACGGCACACTCACACCGTGGCCCACCGGTTGGGAAACACTGCGTCTAGTCTATCTTTGAATATTCCTAATAGGCACATGCCTGGATTTTTCTTTACTTTGTTGTGAATCATTTTATTTGTTTCCTTTATTATCCTTTCCCAATAGACCTGTCCCTGTTTACAAGACCACCATACATGGGGGGGAAAGTCCCTTTCTTGGTTTTGCACCTCCAACATAAACCTGATTGTGAGTTGTCCATTTTGGCAAGAAGGGATGGAGTTATATAGCATCTGTAGAACATTTTATATACATTGTCTCTAATTGAGGATGCTCTCTATTATGAAGAGTTTTCCGTTTCCATATTAAGTGGTAGAACTGAGGTCACACTGTGATTAACTTACAAATCTCAACACCTACCCATGAGTCCAAAGATAGCGAGATTCTCCAGACATCACAAGCAAACTGCGCTGAGGAAGCATCACTGCTGCTGTCTGTCCATCGGGATGCTTAAAATCCATAACAATCTGCATAAGAAAGGCAGAATAATATGTTATTTCTTGCAGTTAATTGTATGTATTTTCAGGCTCAGTAATTCAGCATTTGTGTGGTTTTACAAGGGATTCAGACAAATTTGTGGATTATAAAGCAATCAGCGGTTCCCATTGTACTGCCTATGTCAAGGCTGTCCAACTGGCGGCCCTGGGGCCGTATACGGCCCCCCAGCCCCTTCCCTGTGGCCCCCTAAGCTTTTTAATTAAAAAAATTAAATAATAATATTTTAAAAAATTACCCACTTCTGGTATCGCGAGACTACGGAAGCCACACGGGATTTCGCTCTCAACGCGAGATCACGCCTGCGTTGAGAGCGAAAGCCCGTGTGGCTTCCGTAGTCTCGCGATACTCCTGTTGCTGAAATCTCGGCTACTTAATTCCTGCGGCCCACGCAGACACGATTTGGACCTTCTCGGCTGCTGCCTCGGTCGGTCGTCGCCTCTGCTCGTGGTCCGCTACTCCTGGATCCTGCGCGTTTGGGAAGGTAGGCTAACCTTTATGTTATTATTATGCAATTGTGTATGGATGCCCCTTATGAATTCCCACCCTGCATTTCCCCTTAGTAAAAGATTATATTTGATTGTATGGATGCCTCTTATGAATTGTAAGTAAATTGGAGCCGGGGCAGGGGTGGGGGTGGGGCGGGGAGGAGCCGGGGGCGGAGGCCGGGCGGAGCCGGGGGCGGGGCAGACCCTTCGGCCCCCCAGGTCATCAGCGACCGGAATTCAGGCCCCTGGGCCGGTAGAAGTTGGACAGCCCCTGGGCCGATAGAAGTTGGACAGCTCTGGCCTATGTAATATCTCCATTCCAGAGGCAGTATATCTCTAAGTACCAACTGCTAGAAAATATAGACAAAGGGTTATTTGGAAGTGCATTGACCTTGAGTTTTGGAGTGTTAGTTCACCTACATCCAGAGAGCAGGAGGATTGCTTTTGGTGGGAGGATTTGCCGTCTGTTTCTCAAAGAAGAGAAGGACAGGAGGAGAGATCTTCAGCCTTCTCTGCCAAAGGGGTTCCTAAGACCATCAGAAATATGTGTTTTCCGGCGGTCTTTGGTGACCCCTCTGAAACTCCCTCACGACCTCCCCCCTGGGGTCCCAAACCCCAGGTTGGGAATCACTGTATCATATGTATATTTGAAAAAAATACAGATTTTCCCAGTGAAACAAAGCACATTTGTGGATCCCCCCCCCCAAATATACATTTTATAGTAGTTTTTTTCATCTGTAGACATTTCACAAACTTTTGTAACTGTTGGATAAATTGCAATAGAGATTTGTTTGGCTCAGTGTTCCACTTCCACACCTGCAGATCTCAGTTAGTACCACATAGTGCAGGCCTGGGCAAACTTTGGCCCTACCGGCTGTTAGGAATTGTGGGAGTTGGAGTCCAAAACACCTGGAGAGCCGAAGTTTGCCCAGGCCTGACATAGTGGAAAAATATATACCCTTCTTTTTTTTTCTTCACTCAATTTCCATCCTATGATGAATTTTGTAAACTCTACAGAGGCAACTGGAAATGAAATTATCCCTCATCTGAACTGACCAAATCCAGTAGGTATATGTATTCCTGACACTGAGAGGTCTATCTTGCACTTGTCTACCATATTCATTTTAAAGATGAAGAGCCTCGTAGAAAAAGAAATGGCACCATTCAGGACTAACATGCCTGAAATGCGCAGGGAACTAAGACAAAACTGGGCTATAACCTGAACTATCTCAGGGCTAGAAAAGCATGCGCCGCAATAAATCAATAATAAACCACGCTCTATATGCAAAAAGTATCAAAATATATTCATTGCGCCATAAGTGATATCTAAAAGTCCTCCCTGGACATAAGTGTCTATAAGGCTTCCGTTTCGTGTTATTACGCTTCCTCAGGGCGCTCGGACTTCGGACCGCTCCTCACTAGGATTCACGTGGAGACCACATTGATGTTGAAGGACTACAATCCTAGTGAGGAGCGGTCCGAAGTCCGAGCACCCTGAGGAAGCGTAATAATGTGAAACTGCCATTTTGGCATTGTCGTTGTACCTCCAGCCGTAGGCGCCTTTCCAGCCGGCGTCTTGCCAGCCATCTCATTTCCATCGGCTCCCACAAGGACTTGGTCTTCGGTTCGAGAGTTAACAGACTCCGAACTTTTTCACGGGTTTATTTGGACAGTTAACTTGCGTCGTTTGTACCCATTATATGTATTTTGGGTCCCATGCTTCATTCCTTGATATGTATTATATACTGTATGTATGAGACATTGTATATGATATATATTTATGTGATTCTAGTATTATTGTTGTGTGCCTTATAGACACTTATGTCCAGGGAGGACTTTTAGATATCACTTACGGCACAATGAATATATTTTGATACTTTTTGCATATAGAGCGTGGTTTATTATTGATTTGTTGCGGCGCATGCTTTTCCAGCCCTGAGATAGTTCAGGTTATAGCCCAGTTTTGTCTTAGTTCATGGGCAGTGAGCAATTGTGTTGTGTGTTTGAGCTGAAATGCGCAGGGACCCTTATTATAGATTGATTAATTTAACTGATAATTATCTTAAAACATATTAATTTGAAGGTATATTAAGATAGTTTCCTCCCACATTCAACATTTTATATCCCAAATTCATTCTATCACAGAACAGATGTGAAAATTATAGTAAAATGTTATAAAAACGAAACAGAAAGAAATTCTTATGCATCGCTCTTCTTGACTGAGTCCAGACAACATAACAGCACCGCAGTGCCACCTCTTGTTCCTTCTCTGAAGTGGCAACGCAGCAGCTTTTTATCATTTTGGGATGGTGGGATGGTAGTCTCACTAATATCAACCATACCCTCTAAGCAAGACAAAAAAGATTATTACAATGTCCTAGACAATCAAGAGGAAGCTTATACTGAGCAAAAGAGTGGGAATTGCAATACTATAAATATATGACATGGCTCAAAAGTATTACTTTAGATCAGTGTTTCCCAACCAGTGTGCCGAGGCACACTAGTGTGCCGTGAGCGATCATCAGGTGTGCCGTGGGAAATTGGAACCTCCAGGAAGGGGGGGGGGGAGAGCCTAGTGTGTTGAAGTATAAAAACCCTAAGAAACCTACCTCGATAAAGGCACAAAATTACAAACACCCCCCCTCCCCACCCGTTGTCTACTTAGTCTCTCCCTCTCCATGCATTGGGAAGGCCCGCCTCCCTTTCCCCAAGTAGAGACCTCCTCTTGCCTCCTGGGGGTTCTGTGTGGGAAGCTTGGCCCAGTTCTATCATTGGTGGGGTTCAGAATGCTCTTTGATTGTAGGGGAAACTATAAATCCCAGCAACTACAACTCCCAAATGTCAATGTTTATTTCCCCTGAACTCCATCTGCGTTCATATTTGGGCATATTGAGTATTCATGCCAAGCTTGGTCCTGATCCAACATTGTTTCAGTCCACAGTGCTCTCTGGATATAGGTGAACTACAACTCCAAAATTCAAGGTCAATGCCCACCAAACTCTTATAGCATTTTCTCTTGGTTATGAGAGTTGTGTGTTGGAAGTTTGTGTCTTTCTGCCATTCGTGCCAGGATATCTATGTTGAGTTCATCGAAACAGGCCCAGGTTTCACACTGAGTGTATAAATACATTTAAAAGGATATTAACTATATGTATTACTGTGTTAGTGTGTCATTTTGTGTCATTTTGGTTGGTGGTGTACCCCAGGATTTTGCAAATGTAAAAAGTGTGCCGCGGCTCAAAAAAGGTTGGGAAACACTGCTTTAGATGGTCTAGCAGAGGCGGTCCGTCCATATAAGCGACCTACGCCCCCGCGTAGAGCGCCATCTTGGAAGGGGCGAATTCTCCCGCCTGCTGGGCGCATCGGGAGGCCCCGGCCCACCCCACCCCGCCACCGACGCATCCACGGGCCCTTCGCCTTCCTCTTGCCTGCCTTCCTCCCATCTCTCTCTCTCTCTCCAGTCAGGAGGCAGGGCAGAGGCACGGGGCAAACACTCCTTTCAAAGCCCCGCCCCCGCTCAGCTTCCGCCCCGCCCCCTGAGCTGAGCGGCGAGGAGGAGGAGGAAGAAGAAGGAGCAGCACCGCATGGCCGTCCCTGACCGGCCCTCTTCCTCGCCGCCAGCGGCAGCGCCTCCTCCTCCGAGAGAGAGAAAGAAAGGGAGAGGAAGGAAGGAAGGAAAGAAGAGGTAGGGAAAGGGGAGGAGAGAAGGAAAGGGTGAAGGTGGAGAAAGGAAGGAAATAAAAAGTCTATAATACCTTTGAGTGTTGAGGGTGTGTTTTCACCCCCCTTCCTTCAGGTGGCAGTTCCCTCCTCCCTGGCTTCTTTTGCTGGAAACAGAAGCTCTGGCAAAAGTCCGAATTATTCCCAGTGCTGGGGCATTCAAAATACAAGCAGTTGTTTGCTTTGTGACTACTTCCTGGCTCCAGTCCCTGCTTTCCTCTCTCCTTATTTCGGGGGCGAAAGCCTTGCCAAAAGTGCGGACTTCTCCCACTAAAGAGGCGTTTGAAATCCAAGCCTCATTAAAGGTTGCTGTTTGGCTTTTCTATTCGCATTTAAATTGGTTTCCTTCAAGGGTGCCTTTGTCACAGTGGAGAGTCATAGGACCAGATCCTTATTAGGATAGTTATGCCAAAAATAATAAAGTATTAAGTAATATATATATTCAGTATTATTCCTATTTAATAGTTGTGTGTGCGTGTGTGTGTGGAGAGAGAGAGAGAGAGGGTTATTTAATACCAATTTATATTAATACCATATAGTATAATCTTTATAAAGTATAATATGTATTTATATATTATAATTTATAACATAATATAATTAATATTAGTGCTGGCTCCTTTTTATATTGTCTATGCTTTTGATAAATATGAATATGTATCATACTTCTGTGGCACCCTTCTTCTTAATGGTGGATTGTTTTGCCTATGGTGCAGCCTCTTTCCCTTTGTATACAAAGGGAAAGAGGCTGCACCATAGGCAAAACAATCCAAAATAATGCTTTGAGCTGGAATGAGTGACAGTGTGGACACATATAATCCAGTTCAAAGCAGGCATTGTGTATTCTCTGCCTTGGTATTCTGGGTTATATGGCTGAGTGGAAGGGGCTTCAGTCCCCCTCTATATACTGCTATATCAAATCCCAAAAATGCTTTGAGCTGGAATGTGTGACAGTGTGGACACATATAATCCAGTTCAAAGCAGGCATTGTGTATTCTCTGCCTTGGTATTCTGGGTTATATGGCTGAGTGGAAGGGGCTTCAGTCCCCTCTATATACTGCTATATCAAATCCCAAACAATGCTTTGAGCTGGAATGTGTGACAGTGTGGACACATATAATCCAGTTCAAAGCAGGCATTGTGTATTCTCTGCCTTGGTATTCTGGGTTATATGGCTGAGTGGAAGGGGCTTCAGTCCCCCTCTATATACTGCTATATCAAATCCCAAACAATGCTTTGAGCTGGAATGTGTGACAGTGTGGACACATATAATCCAGTTCAAAGCAGGCATTGTGTATTCTCTGCCTTGGTATTCTGGGTTATATGGCTGAGTGGAAGGGGCTTCAGTCCCCTCTATATACTGCTATATCAAATCCCAAACAATGCTTTGAGCTGGAATGTGTGACAGTGTGGACACATATAATCCAGTTCAAAGCAGGCATTGTGTATTCTCTGCCTTGGTATTCTGGGTTATATGGCTGAGTGGAAGGGGCTTCAGTCCCCCTCTATATACTGCTATATCAAATCCCAAACAATGCTTTGAGCTGGAATGTGTGACAGTGTGGACACATATAATCCAGTTCAAAGCAGGCATTGTGTATTCTCTGCCTTGGTATTCTGGGTTATATGGCTGAGTGGAAGGGGCTTCAGTCCCCCTCTATATACTGCTATATCAAATCCCAAAAATGCTTTGAGCTGGAATGTGTGACAATGTGGACACATATAATCCAGTTCAAAGCAGGCATTGTGTATTATCTGCCTTGGTATTCTGGGTTATATGGCTGTGTGAAAGGGGCTTTTAGTCCCCCTCTATATACTGCTATATCAAATCCCAAACAATGCTTTGAGCTGGAATGAGTGACAGTGTGGACACATATAATCCAGTTCAAAGCAGGCATTGTGTATTATCTGCCTTGGTATTCTGGGTTATATGGCTGTGTGAAAGGGGCTTTTAGTCCCCCTCTATATACTGCTATATCAAATCCCAAACAATGCTTTGAGCTGGAATGAGTGACAGTGTGGACACATATAATCCAGTTCAAAGCAGGCATTGTGTATTATCTGCCTTGGTATTCTGGGTTATATGGCTGTGTGAAAGGGGCTTTTAGTCCCCCTCTATATACTGCTATATCAAATCCCAAACAATGCTTTGAGCTGGAATGAGTGACAGTGTGGACACATATAATCCAGTTCAAAGCAGGCATTGTGTATTATCTGCCTTGATTTGAAAAGTGTTCAATTTCTTGTGTGTTAAGGATAACTCAATGTTTTTTTAAAAAAACAAAAACACTTAAATTTGTTGCAAAGATTAATAAATAATTGCATTCTAAAAAGTTACTTTGTGTTAATTCTATGTAATGTAACTATATGAACATAATGTGATACCTAAACTTCTGGTTTGTTAAAAAAATCTTTTATTTACCTTTATTTTTAATCTGAGTGATGAGTATATGTTTGTTTAAACAATTATTGTTTAATGATGTATGTTTTAGGGTTCTTTACATTGTATGTTTGGGCATCGATGTGCTGCCTTGTTTGCCACTGAGAAGGGCGGGGAAAAATGTTGCAAATAAATAAATAAATAACACCTTATACCTTTTGTTATCAAGTGATTTTGGGGGGGGGGGCGCCAAAATAATGTTCGCTTACCATTTAAAATTACCTTGGACCGCCCCTGTGGTCTAGTAATACAGTTGAGGAAGAGTAGCTACCATATTTATTCTAACCACCCTATCAGTGATCAAAGATATTCTGGAGATCCTCTAATCTTGATACACATTTATTACAGCAGCAGAGGATATAAGAATGGAAATTAATTCAATGTTTCCAATAGGACTACAAATCTGACAAATGGTCATATACGAGGGCGAGTCAATAAGTCTGTGACTTTTTGAATGAAACACAGGTTTTTGGATAAAAATCATTTTATTTTTCAACGCCGTCTCCTTTGAGCTCTATACACTTTGTCCAACGTTTCTCCAATCTTTTTAACCCTTCCAAAAAATAAGATTTGTCGAGGTCATCAAAATAGGTATTTGTTTGTGAGATGATTTCATTGTTGGAGTCAAATCTCTTTCCGCCGAGCCATTTCTTCAGGTTTGGAAACAAAAAAATAGTCATTTGGGCTAAATCCGGAGAATAGGGCGGATGAGGGAGCAATTGGTATCCCAATTCATGGATTGTTGCCAAGGAAACTGCATATGTGTGCACCCTTGCATTGTCCTGGTACAAAAGAACTTTTTTCTTGGCCAAATGCGGTCGGGGTTTTTTTCAAATTCTCATTAAATCGACCCAATAAGTTGGCATAATATTCACCATGGATTGTTTTAGCCTTTTGAAGGTAGTCAATGTGGATTGTGCAGCGTGCATCCCAAAAAACAGTCGCCATGACTTTATTGGCTGACAAACCCACCTTGGCCTTCTTTGGCGCCGATTCACCCCGAGAAACCCAATGTTTTGACTGCTGTTTGGTCTCTGGTGTGTTGTGGTGGATTCACGTTTCGTCCACAGTTACGAAATGGCGCAAAAACTCTTCCATATTGAGGTTGAACAACGCCAAACACTCCTGCGAAATTGTCACACGATTGCGTTTGTGGTCGACAGAGCAAACGCGGCACCCATCTTGCGGAAAGCTTTCTCATACCCAAGTGATCATTTAAAATTGAAACCACTGAGCCACGTGAGATGCCTGTGGCGTCTACAATCTCTCGCACTTTCAATCTCCGATCGGACAACACCAAATTGTGAATTTTTTCAATTGTTTCGGGTGTAGAGACCTCAACTGGGCGTCCAGAACGTTCGGCATCTTCCGTGCTTGTACGGCCACAACGAAATTCAGTAAACCACTTTTTTTACCCTTGAAATTAATCTTCGTTCGCGAATCTTCGTTTGCAAAGTAATGCCAGAGAGAGGTATCCACAGCATTCTTTTTATCTACCAAGCCTGTAATTCTGACATATAATAGTTTTGACTTCCAGCATCACAGCTCAACTTCCTACCATATGGCATTTGCCACTTGAAAGAACTCTCTCTCTCTCTCTCTCTCTCTCTCTCTCTCTCTCTCTCTCTCTCTCCCCTGGGCTAACAGTAGAGGCAGTCCACATCTTCTCCACTCTTTTTTTTCCCTAGACAGAATCCAACGAATGGAGTGGAGATTCAGAACGCCAACAATCACATGTTGCTGCGTCCAGATCAGTGCTGTCCAACTTCTACGGGCCCAAGGGCCAGAATTCCGGTGACGGAGCACCTGGCGGGCCGGGCGGGGGGGGCAGGGCCGGTCGCGGGCGGCCACGGCCGGTCGCAGGGGCGGGGCGGTCGCGGGGGCGATTTCGCCGCCTCTGCCGCCCGAGTGACGCTGTAGGACGGAGGGCGGAGCAAAGCGGGGCCCCCTTTACTCCTCCTCCCCCCTACAGTGTCAAACCGGCAAGAGGAACGGCGATTTCGCCATCCCTCTTGCCCGGTTTGACACTGTAGAGAAGAAAGGGAGGAGCAAAGAGGGGTTCCCCTTTGCGCCTCCCTCCCTTCTACAGCGTCAAACCGGGCAAGAGGAATGGCGATTTTGCTGTCCCTCTTGCCCGGTTTGACGCTGTAGAGAAGGGAGTAGCAAAGAGGGGCTCCCCTTTACGCCTCCCTCCCTTCTACAGCATCAAACTGGGCAAGAGAAACGGCGATTTCACCGTTTCTGTTGCCCGGTGTGATGCTGTAAAAGGGAGGGAGGAGCAAAGGGGAGCCCCCCTTTGCTCCACCCTCCCTCCTACAGCGTCACTACAGGGGCGCGCATGCGCACTTTTTCCGGAATTTTTTTTTGAATTTATTTCGGATTTTTTTAAATTGCTGGAGAGTTGGGGGGCCGGGTCCAGGGGCTGGCGGCCCGTGTGCGGGCCGCGGGCCGCCTGTTGGACAGGCCTGGACCAGATGCTGCGAAGAGTTTGTTTTCCCTCCTCAAACAGTGAATGAAGTCATTTCTATCACGCTTTCAATCTCACCAATCACCACTGTTATCGAATCATGCTGGGATTGTGAAGACTTCTGTCCCCATCTCTGGTTGAAGGTCGATAAGTCTGTCGTGCCTCTTTTAAGGTCTTTATCCAAGCGGGTCATGCCAAATTGCGACTTCTTTGTCTCGCTTCCTCCCACGCCCACAGACACAAAAGGAAAGAAAGAGGCACATTAAATCTTGCGGGCCTCTTTTTAATTCACTAAAGAGCGGCGATCAATAACGCTACTTCTGCCGCGGCCAGATCAATCCGTCTCATGACAGCTCTCCTCCGCTGGAACTGTTTCCAATTACTATTTTCATCCTTACCCATTTTCTTTATTCTTAGGGGTGGCAAAGTCAATAAAGATGGGATTTCAAGCATAGCCATGCTGCATCTCAGCGGGGGTGGCAGTCGATAATAAATAAATAAACATGCAGGGGAGCAGGAAGGGAAGGCTAGGTGTTTTGATCTCATGCAATCCTTTGCTATCTTCCTTTAACTATTAGAGGAGGGGGAGGAAGCACGCGTCTTCACACGCATCTCTTTCCCTTGAAGCGTGTGAGAGCGAGACAGAGATGGGTGAAGCTAATAATACTCCTCCGCAGAGTAAACATGACGCTAGAGCCAACGTTCATGACGAGGGATTACGTTTTGGACGTTCAGAGGTGCCTAGAAATCAAAGTAGGCACCTGCAGTCCTAAAACAGCTCCCGTTACATAAGGCACAAACTAGATAATGAAAAAGAAGGGTAGAAAAGGGGGGCGTTATACAAAAATGAAAGACAGAAGGGCATTTTTTTAAAGATGTGAAAGCGCTTGAATGCTACTTGCTGGGAAAAGATGTTACATTTGGTGAACAACAACGACAACAGTGAGGAAATCTTTGTCAGAACAGCAATATAGTCATCTATTGTTTAGCAGCGTTAGTAGATTCTGTGGCAATGGCATGAAAAATAAGGGATGTAGTGTCAATCTCTTTTTTAAAGAACTACTAGCTGAGGACCCGGCGGTGCCCGGGTTATTTGAGGAAGGCATTGAGTGCCAAGGTTGGTTCCTATGAGATGTTTATGTGGCTTGCAGTGGTCTCAGGAACTTACTGCAGGTACTGCGAGTCCCATTGGCCATGGTCCATCCCCCTCCAAACAGCACCAGGATGTAGAGTGGGTCATGGGGGCTCTGTGTGTCACATTTGGTCTTGATCATTCTCTGGGTGAGGGTTGCAGCGGTCTCGGAAGGTGAGTGAAGGTATTTCAAGTCCCATCATCCGTGGTCCCCTGTTCTCCAAACTGCACCAGGATGTAGGGTGGGTCACGGGGGTTCTGTGTGCCAAGTGTGGTCTTGATCAGTCATTGGATGAAGGTCGCAGCGGTCTCAGAAAGTGAGTGAAGGTACTTCAAATCCCATCATCCGTGGTCCGTCTCACTCAAAACTGCACCAGGATGTAGAGTGTGTCATGGGTATTCTGTGTGCCAAGTTTGGGCCTGGTCTCTGATTTGTAGGGGCTGCAATGTTCTGTGGGAAATGAATTGGGTGAAGGTACTGCAAATCTCATCATTTGTGAGCCATCCTGCCGTAAACTGCAGGTTTGTAAAGTGGGTCATTGGGCCTCTGTGTGCCAAGTTTGGTCCTGATTCGTCATTGGTGTGGGCCACAGTGCTCTAAGGAAGTGAATTGAAGTACTGCAAGTCCCATCACCCATGGTCCATCCTCCCTCAAACTGCACCAGGATGTAGGGTGCACCTTGGGTGGTCTGTGTGCCAAATTTGGTCTTGTTCTGTCATTGTTGGGGGCCTAGTCAGGAAAATCAAGTTGAGGAAGCCTAACAATATCCCATGAGCTGAGGCCTAGTCAGGAAAATCAAGTTAAGGAAGCCTTGCTGTCAATTTTGGGCCTGGTCTGTGATTTATAGGGGCTACAGTGTTGTTTGGGAAGTGAATGATGTGAAGGTGCTGCAAATCCCATCATTCGTGGCCCCTCCTGCCCTAAACCACACAAGGTTGTGAAGTGGGCCATTGGTCCCGTTTGCCAAGTTTGGTCCTGATCCGTCATTGCTGTGGGCCGCAGTGGCTGCCTGCCTGAAGCCTTTCCTTTTCCCTCTGAGTCACTTTAGAATGTTGGAATGTGGTTGGCCAATCAGAGCCCTTTATGCAAATAATCCCACAGTTGCAGCCAATTGAAACGCTGGCACATATTACTCCTGTCGCACCACCACACCATCGCCTGCAAACACTGACTTTTATTATATACATAGATAAAAGTCTTCCAATGCAAAGCCTTACATTGGACCAAATTTCAAAGCCACAGGGGCACACTGACAACCAGGATACTCCCAAAACTCATCAGACATATGAGATGATTTCATTGTTGGAGTCAAATCTCTTTCCGCCGAGCCATTTCTTCAGGTTTGGAAACAAGAAACAGTCACTCGGGGGTTAAATCCGGAGAATAGGGTGGATGAGGGAGCAATTTGTATCCCAATTCATGGATTGTTGCCATGGAAACTGCATGTGTGTGCACCCTTGCATTGTCCTGGTGCAAAGAACGTTTTTCTTGGCCAAATGCGGTCAAAGAGTTTGTTTTCCCCTCCTCAAACAGTGAATGAAGTAATTTCTATCATGCTTTCTATCTCACTAATCACCACTGTTATCCAATCATGCTGGGATTTTCATCAGCAAGTTCAGCATTTCAGTGCTTTAACCCACTGAGCCACATGGGGCTCCAATAGACATCACACCCCACTAAAAGCAAAACAATGAAAAACATAGCATTTTGCATGTTTGCACACTTCAAACAAAGAACAACACAGTAATACACACACACACACACACAACTGGTGGTTTACTAGTTGTATGGATAATAGATCCTGCAGAGCTGTTTGGGCTGGAAGTCCTCTACCAGCCCGCACCACAGGAAGAACACCATCATCCCCACTTCAGCATAGGCACATCTGTGCTTAAGTCCGTTCAGCAGTTCACCTCCCTGGGAAGCATCATCTCTTCAGATGCCAAGATTGATAAAGAGATAGATCATGGATTAGCAAAGGCATAGAGTGCATTCGGAAGGCTTCACAAAAGAGTCTGGAGCAACAAACACCTTAAGCAAAGCACCAAAACCAGTGTGTACAGAGCTATCATACTGTCTATTCTCCTACATGGATCTGAAACATGGGTCACCTATCGCCAACACCTACGACTCCTCGAACGCTTTCATCAGCGCTGTCTTCGCTCAATCCTAAATATACACTGGACTGACTTTGTGACGAATGTTGCTGTCCTTGAGCAAGCAGGGATCACCAGCATTGAGGCCATGCTATTGAGAACACAGCTGTGCTGGGCAGGACACATCTCTTGGATGGAGGACCACCGCCTCCCTAAGATACTACTCTATGGTGAACTCAGCGCAAGAGAGGCACCCTAAAAAAGATATATAAGGACTTCCAACATCTCAGGCTCGGCTGGATTGAACACCAACAATGGTCCACCCTGGCCTCACATCGGGAGGCTTGGAGACTCACTATTCGCAATGCTGCGGCCTCTTTCGAGAAGACACACCAAACGGGTCTCAAAGAGAAACAACAACGCAGAAATGTTGGAAACAAATGGCTTGGCCTGACTTACCGGGCCAAGCAGGTTGCGGCGCTGGGTGTCCTCGCCACCATGATGGACTGGGAGACGGAAAAACTCTCCCGCCACCAGAGCCAACTGGCCAATGGTTGGGCTGGCCCCACCCTGGCTCTTAGTTGGGGCCAGCCCACTCTTCCGCTCAAGCAGCTTCTTAAGGCTGCCCGAGGCCTACCAGCAGGCACCGGGCCTGCATCAGCTTTTCCACCCACCCTCCCTGCATGTATCATTGCTTCACATTTGTTTAGCTTATCTTGCTGTTTGGTGTTCATCTTGCTCTGTATTTTGTTAGTTGATCCTGCAGTTGTTGGGTATTTGCCTTGTCACAACTCCGTGTTGGCGTGTGGCATGGCCCCTGGATCAGCGTGGAGTATCGCTCGTTGTTGGAAGGGGGGGATAATGCCCTGGCCCCTGGAGTGCCAAGTTTACGGGAACCGGTAGCATGCCAGTGGCACCCAGGGACGTAAGCATCTTCGGACAGCAGCGGGCTGTCCGACCCCGATCCAGGACCCATGCATGGCTGCCAACCCTTGTTCCTGTTATCAATAAATGAGTTGTGGCCATATTTTACTCCAACTACTTGCGTCAGTGTCTTCTTGGTAACATGGGGGGAGGAGTATCACCCATACACACGCAACATCACCCAAGGAGACTTTCTGCTGTGCTTTCTGCAACCTGACTTGCCTATCTCGGATTGGCCTTTTTAGTCATCAACGCGTTTCTGAATCTTCATTCGTGAAGAAAAGCCAAGAATAGAAGGATAATAGATATATTATTCTTAATAATGTTCCAAAGCAGCGTTTCCCAACCAGTGTGCCGGGGCACACTAATGTGCCGTGAGCGATCATCAGGTGTGCCGTGGAAAGTTGGAACCTCCAGGAAGGGGGGGGGGGGGAGTCTAGTGTGTTGAAGTATAAAAACCCTAAGAAACCTACCTCGATAAAGGCACAAAATTACAAACACCCCCCTCCCCACCCGTTGTTTACTTGGTCTCTCCCTCTCCATGCATTGGGAAGGCCTGCCTCCCTTTCCCCAAGTAGAGACCTCCTCTTGCCTCCTGGGGGTTCTGTGTGGGAAGTTTGGCCCAGTTCTATCATTGGTGGGGTTCAGAATGCTCTTTGATTGTAGGGGAACTATAAATCTCAGCAACTACAAGTCCCAAATGTCAAGGTCTATTTCCCCTGAACTCCATCTGCGTTCATATTTGGGCATATTGAGTATTCATGCCAAGTTTGGTCCTGATCCAACATTGTTTGAGTCCACAGTGCTCTCTGGATATAGGTGAACTACAACTCCAAAACTCAAGGCCAATGCCCACCAAACTCTTATAGCATTTTCTCTTAGTTATGGGAGTTCTGCGTGGGAAGTTTGTGTCTTTCTGCCATTCCTGCCAGGATATCTATGTTGTGTTCCTCGAAAGAGGCCCAGGTTTCACACTGAGTGTATAAATAGATTTTAAAAACATATTAACTATATGTATTACTGTGTTAGAGTGTCATTTTGTGTCACTTTGGTTGGTGGTGTGCCCCAGGATTTTGCAAATGTAAAAAATGTGCCGCGGCTCAAAAAAGGTTGGGAAACACTATTCCAAAGGATGTTATTGTGTAGAAAGCTCTGTAATCGACATATAAAGCTACACAGCTAGAGTTCCTGTGTTGAGATTAGGGTTGCCATATGTCCCTTATTCTAAGGCAGTGCTGTCCAACTTCTGGCGGGTCCAGGGCCGGATAAGAGGTCACTGATGACCTGTGGGGCCGCTCGGCCCCGCCCCCAGGCCCCGCCCCAGGCCCCGCCCCCAGCCCAGGCCCCGCCCCCTCCTAAAGCCGCCGAAAAGGAGGGGGTAGGGCGCCAAGAGCAGCGTCACAGGCCTGGCGTGACGCGCTGCTCTTGGCACCGCCTACTCCTCCTTTTCGCACCCCCTCCCTTCCTAGGCCGGGAGAGCCGCCGAAAAGGGCAGAACGCGGCGCCAACGGCAGCACGTCCAGGCCTGGCGTGACGCGCTGCCCCTGCCACCACCTACTCCTCCTTTTCTGCGCCCTCCCTTCCTAGGCCAGGGGAGCCACCGAAAGGAGGAGTAGGCGGAGCAGCGCAGCACACGCCAGGCCTGTGACGCGCTGCTCTTGGCGCCGCCTTCTGCCCTTTTTCGGTGGCTCCCTGCCCTAGGAAGGGAGGGGGCACCGAAAAAGGGCAGAAGGCGGCGCCACTGCAGCGTCACAGGCCTGGCGTGACGCTGCCCCTTGGCACCGCCTACTCCTCCTTTTCGGCGTCCCTCCCTTCCTAGGCCGGGGAGCCGCCGAAAGGAGGAGTAGGCGGTGCCAAGCAGCGCGTCACGCCAGGCTCTGTGACGCACTGCTCTGGGCGCCGCCTTCTGCCCTTTTTCGCGGCTCCCGCCCCTAGGTAGGGAGGGGGCGCCGAAAAGGAGGAGCTAGCTCTCTTCCTCCTCCCTGCCCCGCCTCCCTCCCCCCGGCTGCCATTTTTTAAAAAAATTGATTTTTTTAAAAAAAATTAAAAATGGCGGCTGAGGGCATAGGTGGGGCCGTGTCCAACAGGCTACGGGGCCGGATCTGGCCCCGGGGCCGCCAGTTGGACAGCCCTGTTCTAAGGGACGTCCCTTATTTTGGCCCTAAAATGTGTGTCCCTTATTTTCAGGCCCTGTCCCTTATTTTTGACTAGCAGGACAGGACTGGGCGGGGTTGACCAGAGGAAGGTCCGCGCTGCGGTTTCCACGGCAATGCCTGCCCGGGGATTCCAACTCGCAGGGCAGCCTGCGTCCCCGTTGGAAGGAAGAGGCCATACAGGACTTTTTCAAAGTACAGTAGACTCAATTAACCATTACCCAAGGGGAATGTTGGATCATGTTGGATAAAGATAGTTTCTGGTTGCTTGAGAGTTACTCTTAAAATAGGCCTAGCTGTGCATCCCAATACTATACAATGCTGTGTATCCCATATCATACCATTAACTATTGACATAATAATCATGAAGATGTACTGTCTTATAAAATTTATTTTATTGTAATGTTCAGACAGCGCACTTTTAAAGTCAGCAAAGTCAAGTACTAAATACAGATGGAGAAAATAAGGTAGTTCTAATCATGTTTTTTCTGCATGACAAAGCATGCAGAAACATCCCATGTCCTGTTAAGAGGGTGTAAGTCAGTTTCTTTTGTGAGTTTCAATCATTATCTTATTCTGTTAATAAAACTATTTCTACCTAATGTTTGAGTTTCAAGTTTTTAACGAAGTGTCCCTTATTTTTGTGAAAAATCCCGTAAATGTCCCTTATTTCTTATATCAAAAAGTGGCAACCCTAGTTGAGATATTATCAACGTCGGTATTATATCCCTAAGACAATACCACTAAAATATAGGAATTATTTAAGATGGTTTCAACACACGACGGAACAATTCTGCCTCCTTCTGGTTTTCCCTAACACGGCTTCATCTGCCTGCAGAAAAATTTGCAATGAAATTCTCCACAGCCTTAAAATAGAAGCTTATATCAAAACGGGAATGACGTCACAAGGCAGTGAAATTAGCCCTCTTTATTGAATCCCTGGGCAGAGGTATTACCAAAATGCTTATGCTTCACAGTTCTTATGCTTCGCAGTTCAAGCTTGGCTGCTGGTAATTTCTGGTGAGCGCCAGCAGGTTCATTTCATGCTTTTGTGTCTCAATCTTCCCAAAATAGCTGAGAACATTTAAAAAAAAAAAAATCTGACAAAGCCTTTATTAAAAATGAAGATTATCCTTAACCATTAAAATACCTTAATCTAGTATTTTTCAACCTTTTTTTTAGCTGCGGCACATTTTTTACATTTACAGAATCCTAGGGCACACCACCAACCAAAATGACACGAAATGACACTCTAACACAGTAATACATATAGTTAATCTATTATATAAAGGGGTTCCCGTCATGGACCGACCGTCCCAAACAGAGAAACCTTACAACGCAGAAACACCAAACTTGCCAACAGAAATAGGCCTCAAGCAAGGTACGTTTCTGGCAAAGAAACTTTCCCCCCCAAAACCTAAAAGTAATACATATAGTTAACATGTTTTTAAATGTATTTATACACTCAGTGTGAAACATGGGCCTGTTTCGATGAACACAACATTTATATGAATTCCACTCACATACTTATACATGGCTATACATGTCTTCTCTCAGCCTTCTCTTCTTCAGGCTAAACATGCCCAGCTCTTCAAGCCGCTCCTCATAGGGCTTGTTCTCCAGACCCTTGTGAAATTTCACCCTGAGTGAAACTTGCTTCCAGGTAACTATGGATGTCATGAAGCTATTATAAGCAGTTCTTGGGGGGGGGGGGGAGGCATCTCTCGAAAAATCCAGTAAAACAGTAAAAAAAAAAATCCAAGTGGAGAGGCTCAATTTGTTTCTTGGAAACCTGTGAATGCTTCAGCCTCCCGATGCTCCCAGGTTCGCTCACTGCCCAATTCACCGACGTGGAGCTTCCGCCGTTGGCTGTTCTCGCGAGAAATCCAAGCCAACGCGAAAACGCCGACTCAATCATTTCCGCCCAGTGCTCTGCTTTTGCGGAGGGAGGAAGGAGGTAGCGAAAGAGGCCACACAGATCTATGAAACGTATGGGAGCATCGGGAGGCTGAAGCAGCCCTGAGCGGGCCTGGAGCCATACTGAGTTTAGGTTCCTGAAGGCTTCCTCAAGACAGGCCTAGCCCTGGCTTTCGGCAGAGCCCTTCCTTTGCCTCGGGGAGGATCTTTGGGGAGGGAAAGAGGGAGAAAGAGCTGCTAGGAGGGGGAAGAGTGCCAATTTCCCACGGCACACCTGATGATCGCTCACGGGCGGAATCTCCAATCCTCTTTCTTCCCCCTCCTGCCGAACACTTTTTCTTCTCCACTCAGGCTTTCTTCTTCCCAGCCTCGCTCTCCTCGCTTTGCGGCGAGTCTGCGCAGTAGCACCCGCACGAGTCACGTCTTCCTCCCTCCCCCCTCCCGAACACGCTCACTCTGCCCCCTTGGACTAAAATGGCGGAGCAAGGCTGGGAAGAAGGGAGTCCGAGTGGAGAAGACAAGGTAAGTGTTCGGCAAGAGGGGGTAGAAAGGGCACGAAGGGGAAAGGGGAGGAAGAGGTCTCTGTCGAAAGCTGGCATGGGCAAACGTGGACCTTCCAGGTGTTTTGGACTCCAACTCTCACCATTCCTAGCAGCCTCAGGCCCTTTCCCTTTTCCCCTCAGCCACTTCAGCAGGAAAGGGCCTCAGGCTGTTAGGAATGGTGAGAGTTGAAGTCCAAAGCACCCAGGGGGCCGAAGTTTTCCCATGCCTGTTTTAGGGACCTTAAAGTGGTGAGCCTCCTTCCCACATTGTGATTCTGGATAGAAAGCAAACAACAACATAACATAACATTGTTTGAGTCCACAGTGCTCTCTGGGTGTAGGTGAACTACAACTTCCAAACTCAAGGTCAGTTCCCTAAAATTGAACTGAAACAAGATCCCTTTCAGTACTTTCTGTTGGTAATGAGAGTTCAATATGCCAAGTTTGGTTCAATTCCATTGTTGCAAGAGTTCAGGATGCTTTTGATTGTGTGTTAACTATAAATACCAAAAACATATTAACTCTATGAAACATTTTGTATTTTGGTTCCCAAATGTCAAGGTCTATTTTCCCCAAACTCCATCTGTGTTCACATTTGGGCATATTGAGTATTCATGCCAAGTTTGGTCCTGATCCAACATTGTTTCAGTCCACAGTGCTCTCTGGATATAGGTGAACTACAAAACCCAAGGTCGATGTATTTTCTCTTAGTTATGGGAGTTCTGTGTGGGAAGTTTGTATCTTTCTGCCATTCCTGCCAGGATATCTATGTTGTGTTCATCGAAACAGGCCCAGGTTTCACACTGAGTGTAAATACATTTAAAAACATATTAACTCTATGTATGACTGCATTTTGGTTGGTGGTGTGCCCCAGGATTTTGTAAATGTAAAAAACTGGCTGCACTAGTGTGCCGCAACACACTGGCTGGGAAACACTGCCTTAATCAACTTTCAGCAAGTGATCACAAAACGTATAGGTAGACTGCCGATTTCCTGGATGAATTGAGAGAGTGAATAAAAGAAAGGAGAACCAATAATGCTAACATACTGTATATAATTAGTTCTAGGTTAAAAAAATATAGGAAACCGAAATGGCAAATGAAAGGGTAAGGATAAAAAAGGGGTTAGGGGAAAAAACATTTAAAATGTCACCTTAAAAAAAACAAAGAAAGAGCAAGAGAAAAGGAATAGCAAAGACCCGACTGCTAAACTATCAGTTATAGAAGCAAAGCCGCTGACAGATAACTTCACAAACTGCCAATCATCTCATCTCTTGAGGGATAAAATAGTGTCCTAAAATATCTCTTCTGTCAGACAGGCACCTAGGATGACGGAGAGGAGAATTCAACTGAGGTTGCTAGGCAAATTCTCACATTCGCCTCTACTGTAGAAACAACTGTGGTTGCCTAGAAACCAAAAGCCACGCTTTCCTACCTCACAATAGTCCTCCGTTAAAGAAAGCCCTTGTTCAAATCTAAAGCAAAAGATGTATGGGCAGAAAAGATGCTGAAGTGCAAAGGATTCTCTTGACTTAACCTAAGTATCTCTGGGAAGAAGGAATATCTCTTCTGTGTCTATCCCTCAACCTTCAGTAGACAGGCTTTGTTCTTAAAGTTTGCATTTGTATGTTTTAATTGATAATTGTTATGCGCCTGATATCCTGCTTTGCAACAGCTGCAGAGCTGTTTGGGCTGGAAGTCAGCCTGAAGAAAAGGGAAGTCCTCTACCAGCCCGCATCACAGGAAGAACACCATTATTTATTGATTATTTCAGGATTTTACCCCGCTCTTCTCAACCCCCGAGGGGGGACTCAGAGCGGCTTACAGTACGGCACAATTCGATGCCCACATCACAACAGCATAAAACCCCCAAACCCCACAACAATTAAAATACATTAAGACACATTAAAATACAATTTCATCAGCATCGTACACAGTCATTCCAAGTTAAAACAATATTCAATCCATAAAACATTGGCCCTCTTCATCCATTTCCATTAAAATCCCCATCTAACATGCTGCCTAGTGCTGGTGTGCAAACGCCTGGTCCCAAAGCCAGGATTTTACCTTTTTCCTGAATGCCAGGAGGGATGAGGTGGACCGTACCTCAATAGGGAGCGCATTCCACAGGCGGGGAGCCACCACCGAAAAGGCCCTGTCCCTCGTCCCCACCAGCCGCATTTGAGAAGTCGGCAGGAGCGAGAGCAGGGCCTCCCCGGATGATCTTAGGTTGCGAGGTGGGACGTAGCGGCTGATGCGTTCGGACAAGTAAGCTGGGCCAGAACCGTATAGAGCTTTAAAGGTCAAAACCAGCACTTTGCATTAAGCTCGGAATTGGACAGGCAGCCAGTGGAGCTGGCACAACAGGGGGTAGTATGCTCCCTGTATGTAGCTCCCGTTAGTAATCTGGCTGCCGCCCGCTGGACTAATTGCAATTTCCGAACTGTCTTCAAAGGCAGCCCCACGTAGAGTGCGTTGCAGTAATCTATTCGGGATGTGACCAGAGCGTGGGCGACCATAGCCAGATCAGACTTCCCAAGGTACGGGCGCAGCTGGCGCACGAGTCTTAACTGTGCAAAAGCTCCCCCGGCCACCGCTGAGATTTGGGGTTCCAGGCTCAGCGATGAGTCCAGGGTCACTCCCAAGCTGCGAACCTGCGTCTTCAGGGGGAGTGTAACCCCATCCAACACAGGCTGTAACCCTATGCCCTGTTCGGCCTTACGACTGACCAGGAGGACCTCTGTCTTGTCTGGATTTAGTTTCAATTTGCTAGCCCTCATCCAGTCCGACACAGCAGCCAAGCACCGGTTCAAAGTCTCCATCATCCCCTGCGACCTTTCGGTCAGCAAGTTCAGCATCTCAGTGCTTTAACCCACTGTGCCACAGGGGGCTCCAATAGACGTCACACCACATTAAAAGCAAAACAATGAAAAACATAGCATTTTGAATCTTTGCACACTTCAAACAAAGAACAACACAGTAACACACACACACAAAACTGGTGGTTTACTAGTTGTATGGATAATAGATCCTGCTTTGCAACAGCTGCAGAGCTGTTTGGGCTGGAAGTCACCCTGAAGGAAATGGAAGTTATCTACCAGCCTGCACCACAGGAAGAACACCATCATCCACACGTCAGCATAGGCAAATCTGTGCTTAAGTCCGTTCAGCAGTTCACCTACCTGGAAAGCATCATCTCTTCAGACGCCAAGATTGACAAAGCGATAGATCACAGATTAGCAAAAGCATATAGTGCATTTGGAAGGCTTCACAAAAAGAATCTGGAGCAACAAGCACCTGAGGCAAAGCACCAAAATCAGTGTGTACAGAGCTATCGTACTGTCTATTCTCCTACATGGGTCTGAAACATGGGTCACCTATGGCCAGCACCTATGACTCCTCGAACGCTTTCATCAGCGCTGTCTTCGCACAATCCTAAATATACACTGGACCGACTATGTGACTAATGTTGCTGTCCTTGAGCAAGCAGGGATCACCAGCATTGAGGCCATGCTATTGAGAACACAACTACGCTGGGCAGGGCACGTCTCTAGGATGGAGGACCACCGCCTCCCAAAGATACTACTCTATGGTGAACCCGCCACGGGTCAGCGCAAGAGTGGCGCCCCCAAAAAGAGATACAAGGACTCCTGGAAACAACATCTCAGGCTTGGCCAGATTGATCACCAACAATGGTCCACCCTGGACTCACATCGGGAGGCATGGAGACGCACTATCCACAATGCTGTGGCTCTTTCGAGAAGACATGCCGAATGGGTCTCGAAGAGAAACGACAACGCAGAAAGAACCGCAACTTGGAAACAACATCACCCAAGGAGACTTTCTGCTGTGCTTTCTGCAACCAGACTTGCCTATCTCAGATTGGCCTTTTTAGTCATCAACACGCTTGTAAAAAGCGTGGGATGAGTCCTTCCTAAGAATCTTCATTTGTGAAGTAATGTCGGGAGAGAGAGTTATGTTATATGGTTATTGTTTGGTTTTGTTTTGCTTGCGTTTTTGATTGAAGGGCAGAGACTGCCTTGTGTAAACCGCCCCGACTCGCCTTTGGGCTGAGAGGGGCAGTATAGAAATGTGATAAATAAGTAAACAAAGTTTTTTTAGCATCTGGGACATTATAAATACCCCCCACATTTGCTGGGGACAGGGGTGAAAGACCTCCCTAAAAGTGGGGTGAAAGGAGAAACAGCATTATAGCCTGAGATAAGACCTTTGTAGGACTTTCTAGGTCCTTCAGCATGACTCCATCGTCAACTTCCCGTGGAGGATCATAGAGTTGGAAGAGACCTCGTGGGCCATCCAGTCCAACCCCCTTGCCAAGAAGCAGGAAAATCGCATTCAAGGACCTACAAATGCCTACAGAAGGAGAACCTATGCGCACAAAAGCCTAGAGGGGAGATTCTCTCTTCCTAATGCCGTGACCCCTTAACATAGTTCCTCATGTTGTGGTGACCCCCCCCCCCCAACAATAACATTTTTTTTTGTTGCTACTTCATAACTGAAATTTATTTATTTACTAGCTTTGAAATGGGCTAAGGCCTAGGAAGCCTTAATGTCCATTCAGGTTGAGGCCTAGGAACCCTTACTGTCCACTCAGGCTGAGGCCTAGGAAGCCTTACTGTCAATGCAGGCGGAGGCCTAGGAAGCCTTACTGTCAATGCAGGCTGAGGCCTAGGGAGTCTTACTGTTAATTTATGCTGAGGCCTAGGAAGCCTTACTGTTAATTTAGGCTGAGGGCTAGGAAGCCGTACTGTCAATTTAGGCTGAGGCCCAGGAAGCCTTACTGTCAATACAGGCGGAGGCCTAGGAAGCCTTACTGTCAATGCAGGCGGAGGCCTAGGAAGCCTTACTGTCAATACAGGCGGAGGTATAGGAATCCTTACTGTCCACTCAGGCGGAGGCCTAGGAAGCCTTACTATCAATGCAGGCGGAGGCCTAGGAAGCCTTACTGTCAATGCAGGTGGAGGCCTAGGAAGCCTTACTGTCAATACAGGAGGTCAGGCGGAGGCCTAGGAAGCCTTACTATCAATGC